>JTDE01020792.1:0-12587 GCA_014338405.1 Paragonimus skrjabini miyazakii | reverse complement strand
GCGCTCGGCAGAAGTTCCAACAAGGCGAATGACAATGATGGATGTGAATGTATAAATAACTTGCAAATGAGTATACGCGTTTGAGGTTTGATTTTTGACATGACCTATATGGGCGTTTGTGCAATAAACGAATTCTCGGGCCAAGCGTCTTTTGCGGTCACAACAAAAGTAGCCCACGAAGTTATTGAGTTGAACGCGTTTAGTTCTCGTCAACAAATACACGGTTATTAATCACTATGGATCAATCACAAAACCATTGATCAACTATTATTTTTCACTCATTGTCCTGTGAAGGGTTGTTCCATAGGTCTCTGTGTATGAACGCGTCCGATAGGCCAGTGCTACCAGATCGTTAAACCTGTTAGTGTGGTTCGCATTTGCCTTTTCAATGCACATGCGTGAATGTCAAATCAACAACCCACAGTATCCGCAGAAAATCAACAACACGGACTTGGGTAACCCTTCGAACTTCCGACCAACATTTGCCAAATAAATTTAATGGAAAATGAGATTTGCAAAGCAACTCTTCACCACAATGTTAGTGTCAAAATAAGACACAGTATCTAGGACAGTTCTTTAGTCAGGAAGTGAATAAGCTAGAAACATTTGTCCTGTTGTGCTGTTTTTCCGAAACCTCCGGAGGTACTGTCCTTATGGTTTTAAGGAGAACATAACGCATGCCGGATTCCCCGCCCACATGACTACAGTGAACAACCCTCGCTTGAACAAACATTGACAAGCAACTCTTTCACGATGTTCACGCCATCAAGGTTCTCAACCTAGGTACCTAAACCAGATAGACCTTCAAGCATGTTAGCGCATTCATAGTTCATCACCCGTTTTGACGCAAGGGCGGACCCCGGGACAACCTTTGACGTGTAGTTTCACCAGTACATTAAAAAGTGCAGTAAGTCCAAGCAAACACCGTACATTGCAACATCGTGAACACTACCTAGCACTTTCAGGAAAGGAAAGTATAAATACTACCAGTATTTTTCAGTGGGTGATGTTTTAATCTGAAAACTAGTCCCCACGGCTCAACTTAATTTTGGCACATCAACAGAATGCTCTCGTGCAACACAAGACAGACTACTCGTGTCTGCAGGGAACAAACAGTCATGTAAGGAAAAATCAATGACACTGTCTGCGAAGTAACTTCCAGAGCATGTTATCCTATTCAAGCACTAAACGTTACATGGTCGCTCATAAGTTTCCTTCCTTCTACTTTAAAGTTAAGATACATTTTTACCTCGTTGACAAGAAAGCACTCTACCCACGCGTTAAAAATTGTATCAATGTCAACTAGCAATCAACGCAATTCGGCTATTTTCTTCCAAGTTTAATGGAACCAACAATACCTTTCTGTGGAGTAGAGAGTGACCTAGACAGTATTTGTTACAGACTAAGGCTTTGTAAAAAACGCGCAAATGGAAAGTTAGCCTATTCCACTTTATATTGCAGCTGAGTTGCTATTCACTAATAAACAGCTACCATGGACCTAAAGAGAAAGCATAAGTTTTAGATAAAAACATCCACAGTTTAACGTAATTATTGATACCATTGCTCTGAACACGAGGGACTAAATACCATATGAAAATAGCAAATATACATGCTATTAAGGCATAGAACAGTTTTCCTGAATGTAGTTATAACACTGTGGATGGTAGTGCGAAAGGATACACCACTTTGGTAAAAGAGAAGAGAGATGAAGGCTCAATCTTTTGAAAGGTAATATCCTACGATTCGTTTTACAAAAAATAACTGTGACAGAAAGCACCTGTATTAGCTGGATACCAGGACAAGCGCGTAACCTATCCATAATAAACGCCACGTTCCTTCTAGAGTCTACTCTCTCCTATGAGATGTTGGTTAGAATAGCATGGACCTGGTGCAATGGTGTAATGAATATCAAATGATGCATACAGCTAAATTCACGTCCATGGATACAAAATGGTTTTTGTCCATCACAAAAACCTAATCAGGCGGTTACATCGTCAAATGTTAGTGATTTCAGCGGTTAACCCACGGGTTCGAGGATGAAGACCCAAACCACTCGGATCTAGTCAATTTGTCTGTTTCCACAGTCAGCGGATATCCGTTGATCTGAAGGATTGTCAATGGAAACGGGATGTAGCACCGATCTTGGAGACTACAGTAATAACCAAGAACTGAATGAAGTTACGAACCAAACAAGGTTTTAAGTAAATGGAAATTTAGCAACGCTTTAAAATGATCTTCAGAGGAGCAGCTGATGACTTCAGACAAAGGTCTGTTTTAGTGATGGACAACTCTGTGGGAAGTGAACTGTCGTCTAAAGAAGGTCAGAGGACGGAATTTGTCAACTTCCTCGTCATATCCTCCTTGATCGCTACTGGTCGCTGGAATAAAAAATCTTTTAACGAGTCCTGCACCAAAGAAAAAGTGTATAACGATAAGGTTACCAAGGAGTCGTCCAAATTCAAGTGACAACAAAAAAAAAAATTTCAATCTGCGACTTATAAGGCACATGCCGCAGACACGTAGCCAGCCTAGTAGATGGACGTTGAATATGCACAACAAACAGCATGTCCTTCAGCAAGCTGATATATAAGAGTTGATTACAGTATTCGATCAGCGGTCTTACACCGACCCTACAGTGTTACAAATGCTTGCTTGTCAAGGTGAGGAAAGGTATCTTTCATCATCCCAAGAGTAGCAAATCCCTATTTTGCGGCCGTCACGTGATAGTACACGAAAGACAAGTTAGACCAATTTTAGGTACTTTGATCTTTTCTCACGTCAAGTTTCGCAGTGCCTACTGTGCCCGGTGTACTGTGAATCGAGAAGACATTGCCAGAGACCCCACCGAGTGATATATGTGCATAATTGCTGTCATTCGGAGGGAAGGATTTCAGTCGTATGAAAAGCTCTTAATCGCATCAATGTCAATATGTAGTGTCTCCAGATCACTAATATCCCAAGTTAGTAAGTGGTCAAAATAGAGAAGGGCGTTGTTGGAAATATAGTCTAGGAGTCCGTCGATGAGGAATCCCTATAGAAATCGCGGAGGGAAATGAAAGGTCTGACTTAGTTTTAACTCTAAAATTTTTCCATAAAGAAAGAAGATAAGTCAGTGAGGAAGCTCTCCCTCGAGTCAAAGAAAGTAGCAATTAAGACCAGACTACTGTTTTATGATCTCCATCAGTCTGTCCTTGACGATGAATGTTGGTTCCACATAACTGACTAGAAAAGGGGGCATGTTAAGTAGGATGAGGATCATTCTATATCAGGTGTTTGAAGCTGACGGAGGTTGACAAGCGCTCAGTTACCTTGCACGGTGGGGGAAAGTACCAACTGCCCGCCTTGAAGGTAAGACCGAGACTTCTTTCAATGCACCAGGCAGAAATCAGTCCGGAGTATATCTCTGAACAGCTCGTGAAGACTTTCTGCCAGACTATAGTCCGCTCCTTTGAGGACACTAGGGTGGATTTTATGTGAACTAATTGCAATGCGTGTGTCTATCTCTGATAAGATGTCTCAAAGTCAGCAGTAAGTTATGGAGTCCGAAAGTATGGCAAAGGTAGATTATGGTGCCAGTTTCTTAAGAAACTGTAGTAACCTGGAGATACCCCGGTCTGTCTGCTGTACGATGTGTAAAATCCTTCCTAAAATCTTGGCTCACATTGTACATAGGACCTTAAGGATCTTCGCTTGCCGTCCGCTTGACGCATGTGATCGCGCTTGTTTGTTTGTATGCTTGTCGGCCTATGTGCGTCAAGGACGCCAGACACTTTCTTCCGGCTTGCTCGTGCGCTCGACGGTCGGATCCTCAGTCTCCCCAGCTACTTCACGTATCGGTGTCGTTTAGCGCTGTTCGAGACCATCTGTAACTATCGTATAATATATTTGCGGTCTCTACAATTACCTGTATTTTTATTTCGCGTCTGGTATTATTGCGCATCCTTAAGGGAACGTTAATTTAGTGCACGTACGCACTACAAAACCACTAATTAGTGGTACGACATTTTTACGCGGAAGACGCTTATTTCAGGATACAGTTATGTTTTCACTCGCCAATATCTTATTGTGCATATAAAAATAGGTCGCAGTAACACATCCCATGGTACGGCTGTCTCGGTGTGCAACCTGCCTACTCAAAACCACATGTATCGTATACAATACATGTACAAACAGGACAGTTGAAAATGAACTTTTATAATGTGACAATAGCTGAAATACGCATTGAATATGCATGTAATGAAGGTCAAAAGACACCCAGACCTGGTTGTTGTCAGTAGTTTTAGGGCGTTCATTGTTGGTGCTGCACATTAGCATCGAAATGGCACTGTTAATATCCGAATCAGTGGATTTCAAGGCGTTTCGAACTTCTTCTTCGTTAGTGAAACCCATGAGCTTTAGCTCCTCAACATTTTCATCTAAATCCATAATCGATAACAGCACGATATGCTGCAATCACTCTGATTGAGAACGCCGAAAACATTTAAAAAAAGCGCGGAATCATCACTGAAAAAGTTCAAGCATTCTGGTTCATTAAAAAACTGATACAAAATAAAGTATGAAACTGCGAAACTATCATTACCCCCAATCCAATGAACTGAACTATTTATTAATAGGATTGGTATGTTATAATTAACTAGTGAGACAGAACGGCTTTTCCTCAAGGCCGAAACAAGCGGGTGATTCAAATTTGGCGATAAGCTGCTCCTCTCGTTTTGTTATCATTTGCCTGTAGGTGTCTTGCATTTTGTTATTAAAGTGTGTTAGCATATTAAAAGTGAATTACCGTTGGTTGTAAGTTGGGTTCCATTTACTAGTCATAAACTGAGTCGTCTAAGCCAGATATATATGTCCCGAGTCTCTTATCCTTGCCTTAACAAGTAGTGTAGCAAAAAAATAGTTGCCGGGATTCAGTGTGACAGATGCGACAGATGGTGTCATCAATCGTGTGCATGCATAAGCACAGAGCTATATAAACAGTGCGGCAAGAATTGTGATCTGTGCAAGTTCTGTGTAGAATGCAAGACCAGAGGAAGAGAGTCGCTTAGCCTTTCAGACAGATCAGAATCCGTAATGGGTGCTTTACACCGCACAAATTCTAACGCCCCGTCTCCAAACCAAACCACCAACCAACCTCGGAATTCTGCGCCTATGAAAACCGTGATTAAACAACATGGATCTTCGAGAAATTGTGTGCGCACTCCGACAGCTTACTGCAAATAGCCCGCAGGCCCCACAGCGGAAAGTAGCCCACTTGTGCGCTCAACGCCATTTACGGCAGGACAGGAGCATAATCATCCACGCTCCCGAACCGGTCATTCAGGATCCTAACCATAAGAGATCCTCAGAAAACAATTAATTCTAAGCGGTCTGCTAAACCCTGAGCTACCCGCAGCGACGAAATGGTGCCGAGCGCACAGACTCAAACCACCCCAGACTGCTTCTAGTGGAATTTCGTAACCACAGCATCCGAGATCTGATACTAACTAAAGCCGACAGGATAGCTCAGAGAAATGCCAGGCGTAAAGGTTGCAGGAGATACAGCCATGCATCACAAATCTGATCCGTATGTGGCGATGTCGGCTGCACAAGAAATCAAAAGCTAGCATCTTGGCACAAACCAGAGCCAGAAAGCGAATCACAACTCCACGGGGGCAAGAAGACGACGCAACAGTTTAGGAGAGCCAACCACCGATGGAAAAAATGGTTTACATCGGTCCGGTTCATATCCTCATATTCAAAAAACGAACCTATCCCTCGGAGGCAACCTCCGAGGGATTAGATGTTAACAATTTACGGAGGGGGCATAAGGCCAGATGGCCGGAGTTAAAATGCATGCTGGCGAATTTGTACAGCCTGCTTGATAAGAGAGACGAGCTGCAAACAGCGGTTCACTCCGTAGAACTTTGTTTGCTCACTGAAACATGGCTCAAAGGAGAAACAGATTTGGGGGATCGAGCGCGTGGGTTCCAGTGGTATCACAGTGATCGTGGGAATGCGTTGGAGACGGTTGCATATTATTGATCAAAAGTTCTAAAAGACAGTCACCCGTGAACTATAACTGCAGCTGCGTGAGCATTCAAACCGCCGTCAGCCTTCCCCATGTCAACCCCCCATTGATAGTCTTCGGAGTGTATCGAAGTCCGGCTGCGCAACCAGAAGAAAACGAAGCATTGCTGGAATCACACTAGTCGGTTTGCCAATCAGGCCATCGCATGCTAGTTAAGATTTCAATGCTCGTAAAATCAACTGGCGATGGGATCTGCCAATTGTAGAGGTTTTGACTATAAATTGCTTAACCTAGTCAACAATTTCACACTAACACAGCATGTTAGAGGGGCCACGAGATCCCGAACTGATTAGATAAGCTCAACGCAAGACTTAATCATAATTTGCCATAGCACTGAGATTACTAACCTGTTGACTGCGGTACCACTCGGGGTGCACGCTTGAGGTTAGGTTGCAACAGTAACACCTGATAAACCGTGACCATTTTAACTGCAATTGATGTTTCTATTGGTGTGAAATAATTAAACAACAAAATAAGCAGAGACAGGCAGTAAAGTGTTTCCGTTATTTGGGCAATCAACAAGTTTTCACTCCTGTACATTGAATGTTTGCGTCAAATTCTGAATGTTTACTGGAGAGGGGGATAAGAGTTCGACATTCGTCCACTAACAGTTCGAAAAGTATTTACTGAAGAGCGTTCAAAATGTAGTCCCAACAGTTGCCGAAATGAAAGGACGCGGTAGGTTTCAGAAACAAACCGTCAGTTTCCAGTAATGTTTGTTAAAATGATCAATAGTTGACTCTAGGTTGGTATGGTACCAACTACAGCAACCAAGAGGCGAACTGGAGAGAAACCGAAATGGGCTCCAGCCCACTCGGTGACACTCAAAATCGCGCCGAATGGAGAGTGTAAAGAACACTAAAATATGGTGACAGATTAGTCGTCATGGTGACGGTAAGCATTCGTTGCGTGCAATTATTTGCGCGACTAAAGAAGGCGGCATTGAGTTTGTGTCAGGCTTCCAGTAACAATCACACAAAGATACATACCTACATAACGAACGGGCTATAAGTGGCAGTTGCGGCCCGGATTTATAGAGAAGTTACACGATTGTGTTGGGTTGACGATGCTGGTATTTCAACCTAGAAGTTTCATCAAGTAGTAATCGCGTGCTTTTCTTTTCATGTAACTTAACAGGGGGACCGAAAAGATTCTTGATGGTTTCCGAGAGCAATCTATTCGCGAAAATATGTTCATTTAGGTCCAGAGGAGGAGGCGCACTTAAGCGGGGTTGGTGTTGTAATTTTGAAAGGATGTAATGTGACACAGTCCCCATTAGGTTATCCCTCACTCATGAATAGCCTGGTCTTCAGGAGTAGCATGGGTTTATTCCTTTAACTTTAACAACGTTGCTGCCTCTTTTGCTGTTGCCCGTTCAGGATGGACGAAAACTGAATGCACGCTTAGCTCCGTCTTTCTACCTAACAGTGTGTTCTCTATTGGGAATATTTTTACAACGTTTACATTTGTTATATATACTTGTACTTGCGTCGTGGCAATAGGTGTATTGGTTGTGCGAGAAGGTGTGTTCTGGATACCTTCAAAAATAGGCACCTCTTGCAGACAAAAGGAACATTTGAAGAGGTAACCATAACACACCGTTCTTCCTGAAGGCCAGCACATTTGACGTGACGCCGGTGGAGGCAGGTTTAGCACTGCATGCTGTTCGGAATCACCATGTGGTACTCAAAACAATTTCATGAGTTGGAGGTTCACACTCCACCAATAGTATTAGATTTGATGTGGTTTATTGTAATGGATATGAGGAAGGTGTATATATACATACAGCAATGTCATAATGACAGTTTGTTGGAATGATTGCTCAAATGCTCGTTACTACTGTCGATAGCGGTACATGAAACCTGATGCTCGGTGCACCAGTGGGTCAGTAAAATGAATTAATAGAGACCGTACACCAAGTTGGATCAGATTACAATTCATCCATTATAGTTCATACTTTGTTTCCGCGCACGGTTGTGTGATCACCTTGTTGACAACATTTCAGCAGTACTGGCTAACGCGAATAAAACGGGAATTTCCAGGCACCAACTTATTTCCCATTATTTTTCATTGATTGGTTGCAAAACTAGTTGCAGAGCCGAACATTTGAACTCTGAATGTTTATCTACTTTCTGAAGCCAAACATGGACACCCACCATACGCATGCTGGTTAGTTATCGGACGTCACCCTTATCGGACCGCTGATGTTCTCCTGCTTTTGGAATGCGGCACTCTTATCAATCCGTCCTGCCTTATCTTTTTATGGTTCACTCTGCTTAATCTACTAGTATTTTTACTTCATTTTTGCGTATACCTTTGAACATATCTGCTAGATTTGTAGTTTTCTGGTATAATTCACTTGGCTATATTATATATTTGGTCAGTCCTCCACTTTTGGAGAAAGTTTAATACCATTCTTTTTCACGTAAGTTGACGTTGGATTTGTTGAAGTCTGTCTGGTATGTTTGTCGTCTTTTGTTTGGTATGGTGCGGAACGATGAATCCGTAAGGTATGTTTGGTTTGATTGTAGAAAGCCAATCCTTGATCTTCATTACAGTAGAAAGAATACCTATATTGCGATATGTTAATGTTTCATTTACTGTCATCAGTCGCAAACGTAAAAGATGCAAGTTATATACATCATACAAATAAGGACAGACACGGATTAGACACGCATACAAGCACGCCAAGTATTTTGTAATCACGGCCATGGCAACCCGATAGGTTGCCTCAACTACTTTTGCGCACACAAAGTCGACTGGTAAGTTCGGATAAGCATCGCTTCACAGAAAGCTAGTAGCTTCGGGTTTCGATTGCGCAACAGCAACTTTAGTTAGTCTAATGGGTCAACTTGGTGGCTCGTTGTCATGAGGTGTTTAGCAATCGATGACGTTGGGCTTCGAGCATTCAGTGCAACAAGTTGAGGCTGGTGCATCATCTGTCGTTTCAGCCATTTCGGAATGTGTTCGGCGATTTGCTGAGATAGTTGTCGATCTTTTCTGCCTATGTAAACGTCACTGCAACCGCAAGTGAACTGGTAAACAACATGGGAGGCAGAAGAGTTTGGCAAGCTACATTCGCGATTGTGGTGAACTGGTCCTCTAATGGTTTGAAATAAGCGCAACTGCGCAGCCCCATACATTCGAGCCAGAGCTGACTTCAATTTGTGTTCTATATCGCTGGCTGAGTGGTCACCCTTGAACGGCAATAATAAGAAAACATCCCTCTTTTGAGCTTTTATTATAGGCTCAGTGCTCTTCTTCACCGTATTATGTGCCCCGATGAATGGGTCGGAGTATCCATTTGCTAGTAACGTTTGTCTCAGCAATTCCTGTTCCATCTGCAGTGTATCGGGGGTGCAAATACGCCTGGCTCTATGAAACAGCGTCTTAACCAAACCCCGTTTGTATGCAATGGGAGCAAATCTGGAAAACTGAAGATATTGACCACTCCATGTCGCTTTGCGATTAACTGAGCGCTGTAACGTGCCATCCGAACGTCTAGTAATGAGTACATCCAAAAAGCTAAACTATTGTTCAATTCTACTTCGTGAGATAAAGGTAGTTCGGGGTGGATATTAATAAGGAAGTTGAGAAACAAATCAAAATGAGTAACATTAGTAAAAATCAAAATATCATCGACGTATCGTTTGTACAATAACGATTCAACTATATTATCCGGGACTTGTTGCTAAATCATTTCTAAGATGTCTTCTAGTGTTGGGCCTAACAGACTACCCATGGTCACACCGTCTATCTGCTTGTAAGCAATTCCCTCAAAATGGAAACTAATGTTTTCTGTACATAACATCTCAGTTCTGACTGGAGATGAAGTCACATAAAAAATCAACTGTCTCACAAGGGGAACATTTGTTAAAAGAGACTCAACATCCTTGGAATACATCATTTAGTTACTCACCGAAGTGTTTTTTAGGATTTCAGCTCATTCAATTCCTTCAAACAATGTGGGGATAAAACGTTACGCATGGGATCCAAAATGTCCACTAGCCAACGAGCAACTTTATGGTAGGCAGAATTGTTCATGCACAAGATTGGGCGTAGAGGTGTACATCCTTGTGCACTTCTTTGCTGTGGACAGTGAACGATCATAACGAATTTTGCACCACAGCTGCACATGAAATGTTTACTTTCTTCCTTCTTAAAACTATCATTCTCTCTTTTTAAGCTTCCTCCTTGATATTGTTTGACACGTTCTCGTCTTCATCTGTGCCCAACTGTTTTAAAGAAGTCACTTCATGTTGACTGGTAGCTGTTTGTGAACGCGCGCTGAGTTGCTCCGTTTTGAACTCCTTTGCTAGAAAATTTGTGCACCCGGTTGATTCACATTCAAGGTGAGACAGTACCCTTGTTGTAATTTTATTAAACAGTACCGCATAAAGTCAAAACCTTTCGACTGCCTTTTCTAACGTGTTTTTGGACTTGGAAGATAGTTCCGTTAATCCGACCGCCTGAATAAGCGTTATTCAAATTTTCGAATACGTGTTACTGAGTGAATTACCCTAAATCGCCAGGAGCGATTCAAAATTTATAATGAATATTCGCTTTAGACCTGGACATCTAGTGGTTGTTTGAGCAACACTTAGTCTAATCGCAATGCCTGTCGATAAGCTGGACATTTAATAGTCACGTACTGCAGCCAGCGTATATAAACGCTGAGCCCGCTGGGCAACCGATTCGGATGAAAATTGAGTTTATTATTAATAAAATGTTAAGGTACAAGAAAATTACCAAAAGCTAAATAAGAGAAAGTAAAAAATCTCCATACTCACTGTATCAAATTTGCAACGATCACATACGACGGTCATGTAATGGCGGGGTGATCAAGCGCAAATGAAACCAAGTTACACATAAACGGTGGTACAGAAGTGAGGAGTAAGGATGGAAAACTGCACAAGAACAAGCCGCGAAAAATGAACAATATTAAACTTCAATAATCTATCGATATTAACTTTCCTCAGGAGACTGAGTTGGCGCTCGCGTACTTCGGACGGTCGTGTCAGACAGTGTAAAGACAGCTCGTAATTACTGTCAAGAACATATCAATTGTATAAAGAAAAAGGATAGAAGGAAAGGGACTGAATGAAAACAGGGAGTGTGGTCACCGCCATTCCAGCAAACACACAAGAGTTGTCAAACACTCAACACAGGCAGTTACCTCAACAATCCACACTCCGGGCACTGGAAATAAAAATAACGCACCGCTGTACCAGAATTGTGTGAATATGGTACGTGTACTTTCAAGCTGTTCCCATCAGACGAAGTCTGTTTTCAATACTCTGTGAAGACATCCAGGAGAAACAGATATTTCAGATATTTCACTCAAGTTAGATGACCTCTGTTAGCCCGGTCAGTACATCTCAAACTGAAGTCGCAGGCAAGGTTTCTGGAGAACGCGGAATCTTCTGTTAGTTGACTCTGTGGTGGGGCTTTCAGTGAATCTTCTTGCCTGTTGAAGTCTAAACACTTTTCATGAAATCTGGTTCTGGAAAACTCCAACTTCTTTATAGTGTTCAGGAAGCGTGAAACTGATTGATGCTAATTCACCACTTTCTGTGAACATGGTCCGACAAACATCTGCACCAGCTGGTATCCGGCCGGCTCTTTCCGCAACGCCTCCATACACAACTGTGACGAGATACTTCCCATCAATGACCCGAATAGTGTATACTTCTCAGTGTATCCGTGAGAAGCAGGCTCGGATGAGCGCGACTATCACAGACAGTTACAGGCAACAAATAAAAGTAATTATTATGCAATAAGACAAGGATAGTAAGGGTTCCAGAGGAAACCACCACTTGCACCGGGATGACTCCTTAGCGCTCCTGCTTGCATGAACAACTGGCTGCAATGCAAGGGCCTTCATGCGCTGAAGTAACCAACCCAGGGTCATTGGACTTTAAGTGTAGCAAGCCAATATGCCAATCATTACATCCATCGATAGTACACCTCAACCTACACTTGCAGTGAGTAGCTACGTGTGAGGGCTTGAGGCAGATGGAACATCCACCTTTTCGTCGGACGACGTCTGATCTCTGTGCGACAATCAATGAACGGAATCCAGGGCAGCGTTCTAGCTCATGGATCTGCATACACAAGAGACAGTTATCTGCATACGGCGATAAACATTGCCTAGTTGCCGCGTAAGTTGATGCCCTTGCCTGTCTGCCTGCATCTCTCGGTGTGTCCAACTTGCTTGAGCCATATGTCGCAGCAGGTTTGGTGATTTTGTAATCACTGTCGTAGGCAACCTGGATAAACCTACTACGAGCAATTCGAGCACTCCGTGAAATAAACTCGCGAAGTTGTTCGAAAGTAGGCTCCTGACCAAAGGCCAGTGTACGGTCCGCGACCTCTGCCCAATTGTATTGCATGTTAGCTGGTCGCCATTTAACAATTCTCTACAAGTTGGTTACGGAGTTTAGATCAGAGAGGTAGTTCGTTTGGGTTAAGGCTATCTCACAGATTTGCATCTTTATTGATAACTTGGAAGAAGCATCTG
>JTDE01020791.1:16139-29966 GCA_014338405.1 Paragonimus skrjabini miyazakii | reverse complement strand
CAGAAGTTCGTCCTGTCATAAAGCGTACACATTAATTTTTACAGTTAATTTATATGCCTATACATTTTTATATGCACATCTTGCCATATGAATGAAAAGTAGATAGACTCCAAAACTAGTAGTTGAAACATTAACACAAATGTTTATGCCGCTACTGCTGCTGCTGCTGCCTTGTACAGTGTCGTCTACTAGTAACCTGTACGTTGTGGGTAAAAGTATTTTCTTGCTATTTCAACTCCAATTAGACAATTAACTGAGATTACTGATGAGTAGTCGGGGATTTGGTTAATTTCAAGTTGAACATCACCCACAATTGATCGCAGCTGTCGCATTCCCATAGACTTTCCAGTCGGCCCCTTTCGAACAACAGAAGCACTAGACTCGAGTTTCGCTCTCATTAGAGCTCGTCAGTAGTGCGTATCATCGCCACTGCCGGGACTTCAACCACGGACATGCTGTCCATGAGGCAACCGTGTTTACCACTGCACCATTGCCCTCACGTTAGGCACGACCGAATTATCATATGTGAACGCTCAACCACTCTCGCTTGTGAGTAATGATCAGGTTTCTCGATCGTCTCAAAATGGAGACACAGTTACTGTCTGATAACTCACAAGCGAAAGTGGTTGAGTGTTCACATATGATAATTCGGTCGTGCCTAACGTGAGGTCAATGGCACAGTGGTAAAAACGGTTGCCTCATGAACAGCATGTCCGTGGTTTAAGTCCCGGCAGTGGCGATGATATGCGCTACTGACGAGCTCTAATGAGAGCGAAACTCGAGTCTAGTGCTTCTGTTGTTCGAAAGGAGCCGACTGGAAAGTTTATGGGAATGCGATCAATTGTGGGTGATGTTCAACTTGGAATTAACCAAATCCCCGACTACTCATCAGTGATTTGAAAATTGTCGGAAATCCAAATCAGAATCTTGTCCAATCTGACTTAGTAAAGCTATCCGACTGGTCAGTTAAATGGGATTTACCCCTCAACCCAGAAAAGAGCCTGCACCTGATTAAAGATAGCAACAAATCTGCTCAAAGACAGCTTCCAAATTCAGGTAATGCGAGCACGTTGAAGCAAGTCACTGAAGCTAGAGACCTTGGGGTTCTAATTCAGAGTGACTTTAAACCCACGGCGCAGTGCGCTTTAGCGGCGAAGAAAGCAAGAGGCTCGCTTTTCCAGCTCATGAGAACCATCTCATCCAGAGAACCGGAAGTAGTGATTCCGTTGTACAAAGCGTTTGTTAGGCCTCATTTGGAGTATTGTATTCAGGCCTGGAGTCCAAGCCTACAAAAAGATAAACAATGCCTTGAAAGTGTTCAAAGGCTAGCTACTAGGTTGATACGGGGTATGAAGCCCTTAGACTATACCAGCAGGTTAAAAATTCTCAACTTATTTTCTCTTGAACGAAGAAGGCTCCGTGGAGACTTGATGGAAACTTTCAAGATCCTAGTAGGTCTTACTGATTTACCGGCTAGTACTTTTTTTCAGCCAATGAAGATGCCCCAACTGACAGGGCACCATATGATGATCCAAAAACCGAGAGCAAACAAGAGTGTCCGCGCTTCATTCTTCTCTCACAGAGTGGTGAACGTGTGGAACAAGATCCCCCCATATACTCTCGAAACATCAACAGTCGAAGCATTCAAGTGTAGACTTGACCAGGTCTGGAACCGAGTGTTTCCTGACCTACTGTAGACTTGGTGTCTTATAACTCTATATATGCCGTCTGTACACAAGTGATAGTTCGCCTAACTAAAGTTGTAAAAAGCGACTTGGAAACAGGATTCACACAAACGCTAGCATAATTCTCTTGTCTCCTCCATTCTTAGTTTATGTTTACCCTTGCTGTATCCATCCTTGCGAGTGATCTCATCCACACACCCCCTTTCACTTTCTACAACTGTGCCTTGAGGACCGACCCCCCGCACGGATACACGATACCTCCTCAGGGCTGTAACCCGATGCTGCTAACCTCTGCCAGCGTTCCAAATATGCTACCCTTAGAGAAAAAAGATGACCCTGTGGTCTGGGTGTAGTGATGACAAAGCGATAGCCCGGATTTCTCTGTAGTAACCACTACGCTTCTCTTCTAGTGATCCAGGTCAGCGGTCGTAACTGGTGAAATAAGTTAATCAGGTACCACTCCCACCCGACCCCTGCAGCCCAGGATATTTAGGAGGAGCGAAATGGGCTGACTAATGTACACACAGTCACACCTATCTAAAAAAACTGCAAAAAAGCAGCCCATACAAAACAGGATGCGTTGCAGAGCATGGTTAGCCAGCTTCTCGTTCCTTTCTTGAGCTAGTATATATCCTGTGGAAGGTCGCTTTCGCTGTGCACAAGAGTTGTCACATTTATACATATATATATATATATATATATATATATTCCTTCTCTCACTCTCATTCATGTAATGGGAAACATCCTCCTCCCCCAATGTTCTTGGGCTATTTCACTTTATTAGAGTTCCAGTCTGTCAGCAACGGACTTAACTAGGGTTTGTTGATTCGCACCTAACACGAACGTACTAGGAACCTCAGATTCACTGTCGCAGACTAGTTAAGTTGAGCATGAGCTGTTCGGGGCTAAGCATGAACCATGATCAGCGAGTCCATGAGTGCAAGCCTATACGAATGCAGACGTACCATACGTGCTTGCTCGCAGGGAATATGTTAGTAGTAGTGGATACAGAATGCAGATGTATGCGTCAGTTCATACAGATAGGCATTGACAAATATGGATGTTTGGATGTATGTGATAGTAGGTATGGCTGAACATTGATGGCTAGGGCTGCATATCTTCAACTCGCAAGCTGAAGCGTTCTCATGTATGTGTGATTTCTCATGAGTAGAAGCAACGGTTCTGAAAAAGTATACTCTAGTTGATGTTGTTTTCCTCTATTGTAGAGAGGTCGCGAGTGGATACCTCACGTGAAATCAGAAAACTTGAAATCGAAGCGTTGAAGGCCTCGGACTTATCGACGCAAGGATCTGGACATTCTGGCTCCTGGCGGTCACCTGTCGTGTGGATTGAATTGAATTGAATCCTATACAAACTCTCATTTTAATTTCGGACAGCGTTATAACTTGCATGGACGATCTGGAGACTGTGTTGAATTTAAAAGTACTAGCAGAGGATAGTTACAAGTGTGATACATTGTTGCGGGTAATTTTTTGGCATTACGCCTCTACTGTATATCAAGGATCGGACGACACTTGAGGGTTTAGTGCTTCTGTTATCGAACTCGAACAAGGAGTTGGTATTTTTGATACTTCAGGTAACATTCCATATGCTTTAAAGTAATGGTATAGGTTCTCTTAACGCTGAGTGGGAGACCGAAGGGCCCAACCACCCTGAAAGGTTTGATCGGACTAGATGAACAACTTCATCGCCTGATCAGCTCTGATCGCCCACAACCTACCAAAGATGCACAATCAGTCGAGGAGATTGCGAAGAAGGTTTTCACATCTGTGTTCGATGTCCAACAAGCCAAGGTCTCCGGCTGTGGAGCCACCCACAATTCTCTGGGAAGGTCACCAATCCAACCAACGAATGTCATTTTGCGTCTGTACGGCATTCGTGATGAGGTGAACTTTTGGACCCCATTACAGTGGGCTAGTTTAATGACCGCCTGCGTTTGTTTTGCGGCTTGTGTTTAGTTTGTACACACACCCGGGATGGGACTGCGAAATAACCGTTTTGACCCAATTTTTGCATGGCGTAGAAAACTCTTGACGTTATAATGACTCAGCTCTTTCACTTCTGTTTATAGTTAGGTTGAAGATGCTGGGTTGCTCGATTCCTGTAAGTGAGATGGATGTGATCGAGTGTCAGTTGAACGGTTTCGTCCCTCCCCCATTGACGTTCTCTCTTGCCTTAGTTAACTCCACGGGATGCGGTGATTCTTGCAACAATTGGCACCATTTTTTGCGTGGGTAACTCGCGTAGTCTGCACTTCCTACAACAATTTGGGTCAACTATCCGCTATGCGTAAAAATGAAACGAGACTTCTAATCACACTGCATACCTGGTCAGTATATCCATGTTCCTAAATAATTGCAAAGGTGCAGATCGACTCACCAAACAAAACGCATTTTTGTATTGACGATTGACCGACAACACTTTGGACGTCCCACAGCTTGTCAAGGGGGTAAAAGTCAACTGTGTTTTTGTTATGTATGTTTCCTAAACTGCTGTGGATTAACGGGTGTGATATTCTAAGTGTGACGAGCGTTCAGTCGATATTTCGACTACTATCTCTGAAAACCCGGGAACTATAGTCGCATCAGATCCAACGCAGTGATACGTTCTCATTTGGGCTATGTTTTAAGACCCATTGAATTGTGCTACTTTTCTACAACCTTTTCCCAGCTCCCTCTCCCTTTTATGCTTGCTAGATTACAGTATTGTTTTCAACGGCCTCAGTAGAAATCGTACTTAAATCTCCTGCCAATATTGTTGCTGAACATTTTTATTCATTCACTGGTAGAGCGCAATTTACTGGCTTGAATGGAACATTTCTGCTGCACTAACTGGTTGAAGCACCCTGCTAGTGTAATTCATTCTTCCGTCTTCTTTGCACATTAATTAGTTACGTTTGCTCTCTAGCGTGTTCCTCCCCAAGTACGCTGGTGGTGCAAAAGTCGCTGGTTTACATCCCAATACTCCATGTTCTTCGTTTTCGTGGGATAGACTTGTAAGGCTAATCGCATAGTCTGTCTTGGATTTCCGCGTCTTTAATGTTCATAGATGATATTTAGTTTTTGTATCTAAAACGGCGAGATTGTAACTTTTCAGCCGACTGAAGCCTGCCTTTATCTGTCATGAGATTATCAAATCTCGTCATGTTGGCACATGTTTGTCTCAAACTTGCACGATAACTTCGCGTGACAGCCGTTTTTGGTTAAATGAGAATGTTTTGTCATTACACCCAGAGTATTCATAAAAGTCAAGGTTGCAAACAGCTGCTTTCGGTAATTCCCATCAGGCATATACAATTACAAGCGATTAATTGGACTTATATATAAAACAGGAATATGATTATACGCAACGTTAATAGTCATGGAAAGTGTGGATGATTGTCTACCCGGGTGGTGGTGGGTTTGTTTTTGTGTGTGTGTTATGTTTACATGGATCATGTGAGCGGCGAGTGATAACGTGTTAATCGGGTTGCTGGGACATTGGGTTTCAGACGGTTTATATATGGTTAGCCACGAGAGGTGTAGGGTTTGTACGAATTTCTTTTGGGAGCACAGATAAGGGTTGTAGAGTTTGATAACGATTGCCTCTGCCGTAGACAACAGTCTCACCCTGACAACTCGGGAATAAGCGTGGGGTACTTTGTAAACGATTTTGAATGCTCTGTCGGGCGTGATTTGGCGACCTGTGTCGATCAGATGCGATCCGATGGCACTTGAGATTGGTTTCGTTATACCATTCCGTAACCATTTGAGAAGGTGCTGACGGATCCCGTCTGGTAGTCGCCGAGTAGTTTTCCTAATGCAATCGGTTTGGCAACAACAGGTGAGAGAGTAAATACAGAATGATGAAGAAAACTTGGGCAAACTATCTTTTAGGTATGACACCCACATCGATCGGCTCTTAAATGAGGCGGTCATTCGTGCGGCATTGTAGGTCTTGGCCAGTGTATTTGTCAGCCTGCGACTGGTCAGCTCACTAGCTGCATCACCTTTAAATGTCAGACTGACGAAAATCGGCTCGTTCGCAACTGTTTCTATTGCTGGCTGAGCATCTTTACATTTTATATTCTTTTCTATAAATCTTTCTGGATATCTATTCCGGCTTAATATCTCTCGAATTTGTTGCAATTCGTTGTCTATGGTGTCGGTCGTGCATATCCTTTTTGCTCTGTCGGTCAGACATCCAATCAAATTTCGTTCTTGCTTTAGTGGAACAAAGCTTAGAAAGTCAGTGTACTGTCCACGTCTTTTTCCTGTAAACGGATCTCTGAAGGGAACCGTCCGGTCTACGTTGCATTAGCACATTCAGGAAAGACAAACTATCATCTTTCTCTTCTTCCAGAGTGAATTGTATATTCGGGTGTGCACGATTAAATGCCAGTAGAAGGCCTTGCGCATCAGTGGAGTCTGATCACGCCGTATAAGTCATCTACATAGCGTCTATAGAACAGAAATTCGGAAATTGCGGGTCCTAACTGATGTTACGTTACAAAGGCTCACCTATGTCTGTTCGGCTTAGTTTTATCACACACTTGCACCGTTCCCGTACTTTTTTGTGTACTTCTTGAGCAAGTTCTGACGTTGATAGTAAAACGATTGAAACACCTTTTCATATGTTTTATGCCTAAATTTTATAACTTGTAAGTACTAGACTCGAGTTTCGCTCTCATTAGAGCTCGTCAGCAGTGCATATCATCGCCACTGCCGGGACTTGAACCACGGACATTCTGTTCATGAGGCAACCATGTTTACCACTGCGCCATTGACCTCACGTTAGGCACGACCGAATTATCATATGAGAACGCTCATCCACTTTCGCTTGTGAGTAATGGGAAAATTTGCGTAAAACATCTGTGATTTTATTTTATTCCTAACTTCAGGCTCATTTCCACTCCTTCCACACGTTTGAAGCATAAAGTTCTGTTTGCATTCGATATTTTTGGGCATGTCAGTCGTTCCCTGTTTTGCACGTTCATTGGCAGACCACAATCCACTTTTGAAGAAGCTTCTTAATGAGAATTTCTCAGAGCTAACATTTGATTTTTATATAACCACGCCACCGTAGTTATACGTCCGACGGATCATCACCCTCTAGGTGCATGTCGTTTTGCTTGACGACTCCAATTACCTCTCAGAACGTCTTCCGAAAGTTATGGTGATCAACATAGGCCATCTCTAGGTTTCCATATTTCTTATCAATTTCGTGCATGCTTACGGTTGAAAGTAGGGTGCATGTTTATGTCACTTTGTTCCATATGTGTAATTTCCAGACAAATGTTTGTTAATGGTGAATCACAGTTCTGCGCTCAACTCTATACTTTTGTATTCAAAAGTACAGGCAGATGTGGATGCCGTGCGATCACAACTTCTTCAGGTTCGAGGGGTCGTTAGCGTTACTTTCCAGATGCACAAGCAGCGAGTGATTGTCTGCGCCGTGACCGATTTGAACCCAGAGCGACTGGTGCACGCTGTTCGCGCGATCCGTCCACAGCAGCTCCCTACTTGTCCTACCAATTCGGGTAACCAAGAGATCATGAAACCTGGTCGCCTCTCTGAGAACGAAATCAGGGCTAGAATAATCCGCCGACGCACTGAAGCGTAAGCTTGCTATCTGTCGTTTACCTCTTCATGCCTGTCGAGTTTTTCAGTGGTTTATGTTGCAGTGGATTCGTTTCATTATGGTCGAGTGGGTATCATACACTAAAACCTATCTGATTCTGGTTGCCATGTTCTAAACACTGAGCGAGGTGGTTAGGTGCACAAGTTGTCTTTAAAATGCAATAGTCAGTGTAAAGCATCGTCATCGTAATGTCTTCGGTTGTCTAGGCGATTCTTTGAGTCGACATCCACGTTCGGGTAGCGTGACAACCTATAGTCACCGTGTGTGACCTAACACGTTTCAGGAGAACACTTAGCGATGACGGTGTAGAAATAACAGCACACTAACTGTGGTCCGTAGTCGGTCCATTTCTTGAGGGCTGACTGTTTTACATTTTTATTGGTACTAAAACGAGTATAGGGTGGTTCACTCAACCAACACTGTGCAGGTGTGACCACTGTTGCCCAAATCCAGTAGGGCTGGAACCTGACTGTTCATGTTTGTTGCATATTAAGTGTAACGCAAGTTTATAAATTCTGTTCTTCAAATAAAACAAACTTTACACTTTAGGTGTCCTTCCGGATACTAACTGTTTTAGTGCTAACTGTTGTCACAGTTACTTCCTGTATGCATTGTTCATCTGCGCTCTGTCATCGTCTAATCCTCCTTCGCGAGCGTCATTCACGAGGATGCATACGAGCCTACGGATCTTTCACTATCTTAGTTCGCCAGTTAAGGTCATCACATGCTCGACGCATTTATTCACTACATTCCTTTTGGAACAACCGGAAATCCATGAATATGACATCTAAGATGCGCATCATATACTGATCCATCCTTGTACGCCTTAAGTAGAGGTCCACATCATTAAAATCGGACATCAGTTGTCATCTTTACTACTGATATGTGGGCTGCTTCGTAATCATGTCTTGTATATTAAGATTAGGGTAAGCTGGCAGTTAGAAGCCTATATAAACAGAATTCTGAAGAGTAGTTAACTTTACACTATTCGGCTAGAGGGGATATTCCGGGATTCTAACTGTTGCCTCCATTGTCTCCAATTTCGCATTCGTCGATTGTAGTTGGTGGAGCCAACAACGAATCTCTTCTTCATCTAAACAACCTTTTGTATGTTATCGGCTACAGACAATGTTGCATGACGTACAAACCCAAACGTCATTGTGGGCTAATGGATAGAAATTCAAAGCTTTTCATAACTACGTTGTAGTTTAGAGGAGAATTTAACTTCTCTTTGCACAGACTTTTGCCTTTTTCTAATCAACCTGAGTAGTAAATAGCTCATAGATAACACCAATGATTTTTGCAGACTATCACCAGCACTGAGCAACCGTCGTCAGCAATAACTCACCTTTCTCAGGAGTCACACCTATTTAAATTAAAATTCTACTCTATGGAAAGCAAACTTAGCAGTTCTCACTCGAAAGATCCCAATAGATGCTAGATCTAAGTCTCACAGGTTTTTTTTGACGCAGGGGCTGTAACATGCGGCATGGTGGGTCGTCGGCTGAACAAACATTGGGCCCAGGGAAAGCCTTGCAGTTGTTAAATGCCAGGTAGAACAATCTTCCCGGCAGTCCATATAACAAGTTTAGGAGAGATATCCGTAGAAAATAGCAACGTAACCTAAACGCTGATTGTGAGACTTGGTTAATGGAAAAAACTAAAGAAATGTAAACCGCTTTTGCCTCAGGGAACATCGGCAGACTCTTCAAACTCATCCGTGCTACCAGTCTCAGACGACCATCTGTCAGTGAAGCTATCAGCGAGACAGATGGCACACTCATCCATAATAAGTCCAGGAGGCTAGAGCGCTGGGAGGATCCCTTTAGGACAAATTGACTGACCTCCTGCTTCTAATGTGTTACCACCACAAACTCGACAGAACCACCCAGTGGAAGTGAGGTTCAAAATTGAATTTCGATTCCGAAACATAATGGGGCTGCCGACCCTGATGGTTTCGTATCAATACTCTTCAAATAAGGTAGAGAGCCGTTAGTAGAGACATTGGCTCAGTTGTATCAACTTGTTTGAACTATGGAGACCATTCCTGCTTGCTGCGGCCACTCGATAATAGTTCCTGTATTCGAGAGAAGAGTCCGGGACTCTTGCGAAAACCATAGGAGGATTAGTTTGACCACAGCCATTTCTGGGGTTCTGGCATCCATTATGCTTGGTCGACTCACTGCAGTTCGAGAGACAAACATTAGGGAAGAATTGTCAGGGATTCGATGGATGCACTGATCAAATATCTACTCTTCTTCAAACCCTAGAGCAACGTCACGCATACCGTTGACCAACAATTGCCGTATTTCTCGACTACAAGGATGTGTTCGATTCAGTGGGTCAATCTACACTCTTAGAATCGCCTAAACACAGGGGAGTGTCGACCAATTATGTGAACATACTGTCGGCGCCTTATCCCCATACTTCATCTTGGGTTAAGGTTTACGGTGAATTGTCTGTCAGTTTTAGCACCAGGAGTGGCGTTCGTCAAGGTTGTCCAATTTCACCATTTTTGTTTAATTTCGTCATGGACGAAATAATAGAGGATTGTCTGCGGTACTCACAAAATTCCAGCGTGGACCTCTTAACTAATGGAAGACTGAATGATCTTCATTATGCTGATGACAAAGAGATGCTGTTTGACAACTTTCAAGCAGACACTATTTCGCGTTCTGTTGAGTACTTGGGAATGAACTCCGCATCCTCGAAGTGCAAAGTGCTTCTACAAGGCTGTTGTGATTACGGATATTCAATGTTAGGTAAAGAAGTCATGAAGGTTGTTGGGGAGGTGCACTGGCAACGGCGACGGAGGTGGAGGGAACGAAATAGAAGCGCGTGTCTCTAAAACTAGAACGGTATTCGCCAATTTGGAGCATCTCTGGCGACAGATAAATATCTCTCTGAGGCCTAAAGGTCGCGTATTTAAGGCGACAGTGAGGGCAGTTTTACTTTACGGCAGCGAGACATGGCCGCTCATGATAGAAGACGTTAGCCGTCTTCGGGTATTTGACCACTAGCGACTATATTTGATAACTCGCGTCGGGTGGCTCCAACGAGTAAACAATAATGAAGTCAGGATGCGGGTATTTGGTAGTGATTACCAAGCCGGCTCTGTTGTGCAATCCTTACATGGTTGAGCCATGTATTAAGGATCCCAGCTAGTCGTCTGCCACACCGAGCACTCCTTGCCGATGATGTGATCAACTGGTGCAAGGTGGACAGATTACCGGCGTAGAGAAACAGAATCGTTCACGAAAGATTTGTCCACTGTAGGTCGGGCTCGTCTTCCGGGCTGGGGCCCTCAGGAATCATACAGTCAGTGGCTGGAAACTTTAGGTGAGGTGGCGCGTAATCAGACGCAGTGACGGAAATATTGTCGTTGTTTGGCCGAGGTACCCGTGAAGTGAGTGCATTTAATGACGCAGGGCAGTGAATACCGTAAGGACGCCTTACTTCTACCTACAGCTCGGTTGTTTATTTGCAAGGTGTAGAAACCGTGATGTTGAATAACTAAGCATAGACGAAGCTATTTTAGTAATTAGGTTCCTCCCCCTTTGCTTCTTTTATATTGTTTCTTCTTGTACAGGGTTTGCTTTTACCTTCATGGCTGTATGACAGTTAGGCATCAGTGAGAACCACTGATGTTGTTTATGATGATGATGGATGGATAAATTTATTCCGAATTGCAAAGAAACCTAACCACTCTGGTCATCAGCCCCCAACTGGTTGCATTCTCCGTGCTTTGTCCCATCACCTTGTGGGTTGTTTCTTTTGAACCAAAGGCTCCGAGTGAGACCTCACATGGCTACCCCCTCCTTCGACCCGGGCAGCTGAGAAGTATACTGCCTTTGCACATAAGAACTCCTGAAACCATACTGAGTATCAGTTATCTCATGTTCTTGTCGTAAATCTTTGGTCAAGGTGTCTGTGACCAGCTTTTATTCCATGTCACATACTACAGCATCAAACGGATCAGTTTCATTTTCCATCACTTTGTTAAACAACTACTTCAATCTCGTTTCCCCACAAATATCATACTTACCTCATTTGTTGTTTTTAGTGGAAGTCAGAGCCAGGAGTGTGCCAAACGTCAAGGTAACATCGTTGTCTGACGGAAACAAACCACTATATGCCTCTAAAACATCGTCTAAGCTTGTTACCTTCTATGTCAGAATGCTTATGCAGATATGCCAACAGAGCATTATAAAGTGCTTCTGCCAGCCGTTTTCGAAATACGGCATGTCCTCCGAGGTGCACACACACATCGGGGTCATACCTTTATATCTGAAAAAGTAGAGGACTTCTTCCACGGTAAACGTATTGCCATCAACAGAACCATAGTTTACGACCCCAAACAAACGGATGTGAGGAGGAGCCTAACAGCATGGTTTAGCAAGCGGTACTATTCGCAGCAAAATCAAGAGGTTTCCTGCAATAATTGTGCACAACATCGAATACACACTCATAACAGCAGCTATTTTCCTATAACCGAAAACCAACTTCTGGTATCTCACTGCTGAGCCGGTATACCGTTTCAGGACCGATCGTAAAAAGATACTATTCAAGATCTTCAAAGTACGACCCCATAGCTGATGAGCTCGAATTACTCCAGTGGAGTCCCCCGTAGGCCAATAACAGGTGACCATTCGTCACCTGGTTCTGAAAAAGCAGTCTGTGCTGTCATTCTTTGATGATATATGACTCAATAATAGCACAGACTCTGATTTCTTTGCTAAAGCGCGAGCATCGAAAAAACTCAAACCTGACGTCATACTCGGACTACAGACCGATGCGGTCGCACCAGAGATCACAGCTGCGGAATCTTTTTTTGAAAGTCAATCCGGAAGTACTGACAGACCCGACATGACACCACTGTAAGAAAAACGGCAACGAACTAGTCCATACAACCCGAGAAACCATTACTTTTAATTATCAACGAATGCGCTTCGTTTGAAACTCGCTTTAAACATCGTCAGTCGTAGTATTTGTTCCAGACATTTTGTACACGACTCATCATCAATTATATTGTGAGGCTTTTTCAAGTAAAACAACCCGAAAGAATGTAACGAACCGACTATTAGTGCACATCATTAACTGGTAGCTTTATTATGTTTTTCTTATTCTTTTTATTCAGCTATCATTCAACTGTTTTTAGATAAGATATAATCTGTGGGCAGTAAATCTCCTCAGATCACACAGTCGTCTGCCAGTCTGTTGATTAAATTAAACTCAGACGGTTCGCATACAGGCATCCAACAGCCACTTATTTGTTTCCAGGAAAAGAGCGAAAGGTGACTGTGATCCAGAGCCTGAAAAATTAGGGCAACGAGGACGGAAGGAAGCGAGTAAGTGTCAGTTGGATTGGACTCATTTTGTTTTACCAAATAAGTTTGAGGTTGCCTTGAGAGACGTCCTTTGCGCCATAATTCCCGCCTGTTGAGTCCCCTTCAGTATCGATGCTTTGTGAAAGCGATTCGAAATTTTCTCGCATCCAACATTAGGCTGCCTTTTCTGGCGCTGGCAGGGTTCTAAGTGTGATGGAATAACCTAAGTAAGTGCTTAAAGATATAGGCCACAACCAAGTCTACAATGAAAATCTTTTTGATTAGTCGGAGGAGAACCCTTCCAAAAAGGCTTTTCTGGCTTTGTATTCTTATCAAAATACATTCTGCGGACTTGGTGGCTGACTACTCAGAAGACGGTTTTATCCTTAACACGGTCGCCTAAAATCTAGGTTTCAGTTGTTCATTGAATGTCAAGGAATGCAGTGTCACCGCTGTGTAGAGCAAGCTAAGGAAGTTAGGTAGGTGCAACGGGATCAGAAATTACAATTGTGGCTTTCACTTGTAATTTGCAGTCAGTATTCGGTCGGGATTTGGTACACGTCAACTCGTTCCAGACTACGCCATCCTGCAAAAAACGATTAAAAGAAACCTGCTTCGGGTTGCTAGCAGCAGACTTTAGAGCCCGTTATTTTAGATAGCATCTCAAAACCAAATCTGGTGAGCAAAAGTAAGAGTATAAGCAGCTTTTTGGTGGATTTAGCGCGAAGTCTACTCGTAAGCATGAGGCCAATGGGGCCCCGGACTAAGAGAGACGCAAAAGTAGTTTGGCTGAGAACGTAATTGGAGAAAGTCTCCGTAAGACAACTCTGCCGCCAGCGGGAATCTTCCATTCTCGTGGTGGTTTCTCCTTTCGGCACACGAGACAGTGTCACTTCAATTTTGCTAACTGAAGTGCTAAAGGCGCGAAAGCTAAGCACTCATTCAAAGGCTATATCCGACTTTATACTACATGACGTTTTCTGATAATTCACCATCGCTTCCCACGTACAGTTCATATACATCCTCCATTCAGGTATGTATGTTTTTGTTTCTGATCACGCTTCGTGATGAACACGCAGTCAATGAGGAACATCCAGAGGTCTTGAGTGGCGGACAATTTCAATAGGACATTTTGGTTACCTTCTTTTAGCCACTTTTGAGTAGGATGTATAACA
>JTDE01020791.1:5453-16039 GCA_014338405.1 Paragonimus skrjabini miyazakii | reverse complement strand
TGGGGTCCTCGTGATCACTCAAACCGTTGGTTAGAGACGCTATCCGAGATGGCTAAGTGTCGCAGTCAATGGCATACCTGTATCCATACCATTTCTAATTTTTCCTGTTAGTCTTCTTTCATCAATTCTCAGCCTTCTTAGTAACGTTTTCTTCTAGGACATTCCACGTCACTGTTGAGGTGAACGGCGGCCCGAGCCACAGTACCTTTTGGTCAGGCTAATGGCTGTTATGATGATGATGACACCTATGTGCAGTTTATTGGATAATGATTGTTGCATACTCATCTGGAAAAACTGTTCAAAGTTACCGCTAGTAATATCAACTTCTAAATCTCCCGTCTTCTTACGGTCACCTTAACTACTGCTTCCTACCTCGGAGGTGACTACGTGAGTTCCTCTTTCCTAATTGGACGACGAAAAAGGAATAAGAAGCTTTGAGACGCTGACTGGTGGGTGTAGAAACCACCCTCTAATTCATGTGAAGGACATGACCAGTGGCGTCTCTGGCCGAAGAACTTTCATCAAATGTTGGCCTACGGAACTTTGAAAACACCTCCAAGTTTTATTTCTCGGTGTATATCTGTTTGCAACCAGTTGGTTGGGCTAACCGTAATTTAATGATTGCCTTTACACATGTTCTTTCAGGCACGCAGTAAGCTCGTTGAGGCGAACATACAGCAAAGCAGAGCCTAAACGTGTGGATTCGTTTCGAAATTACCAAGCACCCGTGTATCTGGAGGACGATGCTGATCTGTTCGAGGTTGACGAAAGCAGAGCAGCACCGAAGTTGAAAACTCGTGCTCGGGAAGTCGACGAAAAACTAGGGGGTGGACCGATATCATGGTTGTCAGATTTTCTGGAGCGGTCTTTCTTCTGGTAAATCCTCAAGTCTCGACAAATGAGTCGTTACTACTCCTGCTTACCATGTGCATACTGCTCTCAAACAAATTTATTCGCTATCTGTTTTAAAACTAAAAACAGATTTTGAAATATACCTTCGATTTCGTCCGAAGTTTATTTTCAAAAAATATTGGTGTCATGTTCACACGCTCACGAGCCACTGTTTTTATGAACCTATAAACTAGGGTTAAAAGTTCTTTTTCCTTAATTACGTCTGATGAGAACTCATCGTTACCAAGAAAAACCGATCTTTTGCAGACGTGCTCATCTCACGCCAGTTAACTGCATTGTCTGAGACAGCTTCAACTCACGGGGAACAATCCGACGATCACACTCAGTCTCGGCTTCCCGGATTAGATTTTTTCCGTGACCCATCCGCGAAACGGCAAGGTAAATAAAGAACATAGTTGGGCGGTTAGCTATACGTTTGCATCTGCCTAAAGGTTCCGACACTATCGGTTACTTGATCCACTTTAAAATTTACAATGTTGCATACAATTCATTTGTACTAATGAATTGCACGTTATTTCTCTGTTCGTTTGTGCCTCCTACCGAGACCCGCAATTTCTATGTTGTATGATGTACATTTGCCACACCTGTTGCCCAAAAATCTCGTAACGTTCGTTACGTTTCACCTACTCCTACCATAATCAACGATTCACGTAAATGCCTAATTGCAATAGGAAAATGCCATAATGTAAGGGGAGTTGGAACGTAATTCATAAAACCTGTCTAAACTCAGACAGTCAACATCAAGCTACCTAGTAAACCTTGCGAATAAACAAGTAAGTTATTCACAACTGACCCGAAGGTACACTTCGCAGGAAAAAAATCTTCAAACTAAACTTCAGGATTCGTTGAGTATGGTCGAGGATTATCGCGAGGTTCTCTTTGAAAAAAATAGAAGCTCACGGGCAGCACTTTTTGGAAAACAAAAGACAGGTTTTGAAGGCAGAAATGTACTAGTTTAAAACATTGGTGTGGTCTAAGGTAGTAAATAAATCGTTATCCCCAAGATGATAAAGCTATTCACAAATCAGCTCTGACTTTAAATCCAGGGCCCGGGGGTTCTGATTTGAGTGTAGTTAGGCCGCATTTGGGCTCGGAAGCGAATCGACCGCCCTGCCCGCTCCTGAAAGGTAGTCATAAAACTGTAGTTAATGAACTGGACGATAGTTAGTGCGTGATATTCGCTTTGAAGAAATGTTAGTACGTGGATCAGAATAGTTAACTACTTACTGTGGTCCGGGTTTTGGTTTTCTCCCCGCTTTCAATTCATCCAAAATTCGTATGGTGTCTTCCACAGTAAGGTCCTCCTGGAAAATACCCCGCAAGGTAAGCAGTTAATTGTAGAACGACGCGTAGTAAACTGAATCGAGACAACATATATGACTTCCCATTTCATGAGGCATTGTGTCCGGTGTCGTTCGTTTGATGCGACAAACTGAACGAGATCGTATGGCAGCACCCAAATTTGTGAGCACGTGCACATCTTGTTGTAAACCCTCCTAAACGATACGCTGGTTCGATCTCGGTATAGTGGTGCGCTCGATAAAATTGGATTCTCGTCCCGATAATAATTCAAACGGAAATCTCGGTCTCGAATAGTACCGCGATTGTGCCCGTATTCGCTTCCAAGACAAGCCAAAAGACACGTTCAAAATAAGAGCTTTGTTCCACCCCAAAACGGGTGCGGCTAGGGCGACAATTACAAAGTATTTATAGGGCACGTCATGACCACACATTCCCAACACATCATGAGAAAGAGTTAGGATCGCAAATGTACATAGCGGTATAAAAAGTCTCAACCGATTTGAACAATTCCGCTAAATGAGACTGAGTCAGTAGTTTTTTTTTCTCTTTCTCACTACGGAGGCGCTTTGGGACGGTAACGGGGTGGACGCCCTAACGCATCTCAAGAAGGAACGAGGAAAAATTGCGGTTCGGAACAATGTTCATTTCTACAAGTATCACAAATAGATACTCCCCCTATCAGATGATTATATCAGACGCTTGTCTTCTCGCGGACGCCGAACCCGAAAATAAAAGATGGACTGGTGGTTCTCGGAACGAACGCAAATAGTGCAACAATGGATCAACTGTTAGCTGGTAGTCACCGACCTGTGATGAAATTATTTGTTCAACCAAGCGTGAACATGTGGAATAGAAAGGTATCGTGTATGCTCCCGGGTGGAAATCAGCGAATATTCGTTTGAGCCAAGGTTAACCGCGATATCTGGAGCTCTCGAGCATAATGAAGACCGTCGACGTCTGAACACTGTAATACGAGTAGAGGAGATTGACACTCGGTGGCTGTAGCTTGTAAACGACAAGGAAGACTGCAGAGAGGCAGACAGTCGTTATTCCCCTGTTATGCTCGCGTATCCGTGCAAAAGACGACGCAAGGTCAGATAAACCCTAAAGGCCGATTCAATACAAAATACACAGTTTGCACCCCGCTTCAACAGAACTTGGTGGTCACCTGAACGACGAACAGAGTAAGGTAATTGGTTCCCAGCCTCTCGATTTAGGCTAGAAGGCCTATACTGTTGACTGTTCGCAATTGGCTGATCCCGCCGAATATCGATTCTTCATGTTCATTGCTGTCAGCACCCAGCCGGTTTGTGAGTTAAATCCGCCGACCGGCTACGCCGGGGTTGTCACTTTCAAAAACCTTGACCGAGGCGACCAAGAAAACGTTGAAGACAAAAGTGTTGCTTACTCCAGTCTGGTCGTATGTGAAACTGATGAAGCCATGACGTGACACGTATCGTTTGGTGGATTTTCTTTTTGCGAACATACACAAAATGTCTCGGTAATGCATGTTGCGGTAGAATCACCGCTGCCCGACTGTTTTGAATGGTTTACCGGACGAGAATATGACTGCTTCATAGTTCGTTGTAAATAAGATTTGTTGCAATGCTTTTAACCACACATTCGCAGATATCAAAAGCAGCTCCAAAGGAAAAGTTGTACAGTTGAATGATTCGCGGGTACTGGTGGTCTTTTTATCAGCTACCAAGCGCTATCTCTTTTTCGGGGGAAAGGGCATCCAGGTAATCTCGAGCATTTGCCCAACGTGATGATGCGTCACAAGCTAAGACCGATACGTAACTCATCTTGTAAACACTACATTATGGCTGCCGTATACGCGTTATTTCTGCCTGTGACCCATGCTCGTGTTTTGTTCTGATAGGTTGTTTCTTCACCGATCAACGGTGAGAATGGCTATATTGTCATACCTGTTGCTCACGACTTGGGTAGGCAACGCGACGTTGCTAATGGCTCAATGAAAAACTCAAGTGAATCACTCCAGTAGACTTATGTGAAATAAGATCAACTTTCGTCGATCTTGACAACCTCCCGTCGTTTTTGCCGTACCCCTCTTTCCCGATCAGCCAATTTCAACGGGACGTTCACTAGACTATTCACAGCATTCAACTAAACTCCCAACCACCGACTGTTTGGTAATCTAATTTTGAGATAATCCATTGGATCACATTATGATATATATATATATATATATATATATATATATATAACTCGCATGTTCTACGTTCGCGACTGATGAGAGTAAACGAAATGTTAACATATCGCAACATATTTCTGCGCTGATGACATTACGGTAGTCAGTCTAATCACCCTGGACTTGCATACCGATAAACTGTCGATATTAAATGCATGAAGATCATCTGCAGTTGAATGTCTTATTTAGGTTAAAGCTGCAACAAAGTGTTCGTGGTATTCGATTTATATTAGCCAGATTGCGGATAACTTATCAATAACTAGCAAATAAAATCCCTTTGAGTGCACCACAACACGGCCCACATTGAGTCTTAGATCACTTAATGACTTCTGAAGTCAGGGTTACTCACTCTCGAAACTAACAATCCCGTTTAGATTCAGACATTCTAACGGCGCATGGCCGAAGTGTGATCATAACAGTCGTCGCAATTAACAGACTGAATAGCAAATGAACATAACGCATCTACATCTTCGAAATCACTTAGAAAAGGAAATAAGTTGAAGTTGTTACCTTCCACGCGGAAATATGCTTACTTGGTTGTATGAAGCTTCTAACTGTCAGACAACAAATATTCAGAGTAGCTGGGGCTCCAACTCATCCATACCAAAAACTTACATAGTAATCATCGTTGATTTGCATCATTGGTGCATTGACACACGCGCCAAGACATTCAACCTCGTTCAGAGTAAATGTTTTATCCGAAGTTGTCTGTCCCGGTTTGATAGCTACAGAGTATGGGTGAGAAGGTAAGATGCAAAAGAAAGTTATTAATATCTGAAAACTATGGAGAGTTATCTGCGCTCGTACCTACGAAAAAAAGACGGGCTGCGTCTTGTCGAACAGTCAACACAATAACAAAATAAACGCAACTTCGGTGGAAACCGCAGATAGCAGAACTAGCGTTTACTTTTTCACCCCAAATATAGATCAGTTTCGCCTAACATTTCACCACTCACATGAGCAGTGAGGCTCCATTTCAGTTTAGAAAAGCTTGATGAAATCATATAGTAGGTATTCAGTGTAAATGTGTAACTAGTGAAATAAGAGTGTTCACATAAGTTATATTTGTCGATCCAGCGAAAAATCCCTAAAATGTTCACATGTGAGACAGTCAATTACTAAACATGTTAGATTTTTCGTCACGTTCCAAAGCCAGAAATAAGCCGTAACAATTCATAAAACAGAACAGTGATTAGTCTACTACCAGACGTTTCACGCATAGCAAAGTACTCAGAGATGATAAGGTTGACCAGTATTGTGTGAGAAACGCTACTGCATTCTATATATATTTATGTGGTCTCACTAATAACGTAGCGCAAATTTCCCTAGCATTTGCATCTCCTGTTTTCATAAGCCTGCAAACTGGCAGGCATCCACCACAACTCAAGAAACGAGTCGAAAAAGACCTTTGTAAAAAGTTGGTCTCGGTGACCACCAATAGAGTGGTGGACCACTGCTTCGAACTAAATGGGCTTTATCAGTACTACGCACGACGGGGAATCGAACCCCGGATCTGCGAGTACGCGTCAGACTGGTGGTCCAGATATCCACCCACTAGGCTAAGAGGTTGGAGGAAGGTAGATAGGTTACTTTCGTTAGCCGTTGCACTTCCAGACGCGACCTAACTAAGCCTAAACAATAGTCAACCACCTCGCTAATGGTGACTGGGATCGACGGCTTAATAATCGGAACTAAGTGAAACGGGTGTAAGGAAGACAATTCTAAAAGCATCCTGCAAAATGAGGAAGGAGTTACCATCCACATTAAAAGTTCAGTCACAAAACTGATAACCTAAATCGCTGGTTAAAAACGCTATACGAGGTGGCAGTGTGCCGCAGTCAATGGCACACTTGCATTCATACCGTTCCCAGTTCTTTCTCTTGGTATTCTTTTATTTGTTTATTTATTTAAACTTTTCAGTATCGTTTCTTCTAAGATATTCCACATCATTGTTCAGGTGAACGGTGGCCCGAGCCACGGAACCTTCTGGTCAGGGTCATGGCTGTTATCAAGATGATGATGAAAAATGACCAATAGCACAGATACCTCGTAGTTAAACAGGTCCAAGTGGGTAGCCGACATTAGGAAACGACGTGAGACCCCCAAACATCGTGACGCCAGTGGACCTAGACATTATATTCTTGAAACATCTGTCCAGATGGCATTGAGCCCTTGCAGTCCAAATCAATGAGAGTGCAGTCAAGGTAGACCAAATCCTACCTTCAAGTTGACCAAAAAGCAGCTCATACATGAACCAAAGCATCAGTGTGTTGTATATGCAGTTCCATTTGCTATTACCATAGCACAACTCGTGTGTGCGAAAACTAAAAGGCAGGTCTAAACGCCAGGAAGATCACGGATGAAAAGCGACTGCTGGCAACATGTGTAGGCTATATTGCCAAGGATATAGATACACGGGAGCCGTGCAAGATAGGGTTAGCGATCGCTGTCCTGTTTTCACATACCTTATAATGAACTTCTTGCAATAAACAACTTCTTAGGCCAAGAATCTTTGGCGGTCACAGCAACCGCTCGGTATTATGAGAAGGTTTGTGACACCAGCAAACTAGTAGTCAGGTGGATGAGTGGTGCTCAGCAAAGGCCAGCATGTGGGCAGCGCCATGGAGCAAACAATAGTAACAAATTAGTCTGTTCGTTCTGGGTAGGTGGGTGTTCAGCCAATGTCCAGGTTAAGAACAGAAGCGGCTTACTTTTCACTTTAGGTCTGAACCAGCTAGGCGACATCCGTTATTGTCAAACGGTGTGGGTTGTTCAAATAAAAAGGAAAAGATAAAGGGTCTACATCTCACGTGATGCCTGTGTTAACAGGGAATGTGAAGAAACGAGGTAACTGTTCGATCGGAAACGAGAACCCAGGCCCACAGTTTCCAAAGCAAAAAACCAGAACTTCCAATGCACCAGTAAACAGTCGTTTGAATGCACATGGTCATATTCATACGTAAATACCTAGTTCAACCGATACGACCGACAGAGGTATTTGGAATGAATAGCATTAACAGATTCGACAACGTAGCGTCCCGCCATGCGGCGTTCACTGTCCGCTTGATTGTTTATCCTCAACTTGGAGATACCTCAAACAACAGCAACAGTAACGTAACTTGACTGATTGTCGTCTCTTCTACTCTTTCTAGTTGGAGGCCCCCATTAACGCAGATGAGTGCAACCTACTCTAATGGTAACCGTTAAAACTCTCTTTGCCAGATCATCGACGGATGACATTTTGTCGTAAACAAACGGCTCGGCGGCTGGATAAAAAGCTACCGGCGCGGCGGTCTGTAGACTGACATCCTTACTGTACAGTCTAGACGTCTAAATATAAGAAATTTCGGGATTTAGATCAGTAAACTTGCATAGTCACCACGAACACAAGTTCACCTCCTGACCCTATCACAACTTATCCGCTGACGTTAGCCGAACTCTGCAAATGACTGCAATGCGCTTGACAATCGTAACCGTTACTGGTCACGATCTCGGACTGTCCAGCAAAAGTTGCCCAACCCTTTTAAAAAGCACGCTTTTAAGACAACTGTTTGACGCAAATTACTCCAATGTTGGAGGAGGTTGTCACAACATTAGAAACACGGGTTCCAAATTCACTTCTGTACGTCTGTTTTTTAAGACACAACTTCTCAAGTGTAATAACCAGCCAACAAATTTAGCATTCAGACGAAGAGTAACGTTGTCGTTACATTAGGACAGCAAGTTGCACTTGGAGGCAGCAAAGCGTATCCAAAAGGACGGTGCATAAACGAGAAAGAGAATACAATAACATGTTGTTATTGAAGAGTGACAGCCCATTGTAGCAAGCCTCGACAAGATTCCGGCACCACGGCACGCAACATGTTGCAAACATGCTCACTTGTTGGTCGTACTCACAACTATTGAGCTCGGGCTGTTACTAACGTTTACAGTAATCCACGAAAAGTCAAATGCATAAACAAGTGTAAAGGACGAGAGCCCGTTTTAAAACCAACACTCACGGATGCAGAATCGTTCTTGACTGCTACACAGTACCACGATCAAGAGCGTTTCTAATCAGTAATGTGGATAGTGTCGTAGTCCCCAACCTTACAGACAACATTTCTAAACATTTCTTAACAGGGCGGTCAAAGCTTTCATAGTCCACGATCACGTAATTGCTTGTGCACCATTCGATTTTATAAATCAGCCGTAGTGAACAATACGTGGTGCAACTTAAATCCTATCAGCATGCACAGCACATTTTACTTACGTTATCTCCTTATGTTTGATCGGTTAGCTTTTTTAGACGGTAGTAAGATTTACTGTTTAAAACTAGTCATATTTTCCTCTATGGATGTCACTCGATTTCCAGAGTCTTTTTACTTCGGTGAGTCTTTGCCTGTCAATTGATCCACGATGGAACCAAAGCAGAACCGAATCAAACAGTTTTCATTCTCACACCTACCTTGAAAATAAATGGTTTATTGTACACCAAACCGTCGTTGAGAAAGTGGAACTCAACAACTGGAATGCTTACCTAAATGTTTTTTAATCGTCTCTAGGATAATATCCGATCCGACACCTCCGAGCATACACGGTGTGGTTGTACATAACTGGATGTGATATTTCCCCACTGGTTCACTGAAAGTATATGAAAGGAAACGTTTTGGACTCAGTACGAAGTTAACAACACAATGGTTATAAAAATTCCTACCGCCATGTGACTCACAGGGCCATAAACCATTGACATTGTTGCATGAAAATGACTTAAGGAAGAGTACCCAGAGACTTTCAGAAGCCGGTGAGTGTCACTTAGTGATGAAATAGTACATTCAGAATAGGTTCGACATGAAGGAAACAACACAATCCGTAAAAGACAGGTTGGTAGCACAATGGAAACGGCCTATTTGAGGTTACTGAAGAACTCAAACGACGGAACCGGTTATGATTTCATGATGGGAATCAACAAACACTACGTCAGTAGTTCCCACACCACTTCAACTCATTTCGCCTACCTTTCTAAACGTGACATCGTTACACTCTCATTTAACGTGCACAAAGTAAACACTGAAACGAAAACAGTGACATCTAATCATGCGTGATATAATCCCATATTCACAGGTCGATGAGATCACCGAACATGGTGCACTCATAAACGTCTGCTAAAATTCTACTAAAACACCCAGAAAACATTTTTCATCTCCGCTTCGCAGAAATTCGTGCGCCGTCTTGTTGATTTCTTTTGCTGAACTGCTCAATAAAACCTTCTTATTTACACGCACTGTCCATTTTGAAAAACATTGAACTACACTACTATCGTCTGAGCCCTTATAACCCCGTCGCCAGCGAAAACTGGCAACCCGGAGTTGGTTGTGTTCACCCTAATTCATGGGCAATACTGAGTTACACACTCGTCTAATAGATGAAAACTTAGCTTTTAGTGAGTATAAATTAAAACGAACAGGGGTGTGTGGCGTCCGTTGTAGTGTGGGCATTCTGGTTCATTACAGGGGCGATATCACGGTTACTGCAATCACCAATAATGCCGACAATCGCTTCACCGAACGTCCTTGCACGTAGGTGAGTGGCCATTAACACATACCTGATGTTTCCTCGTTGTTCTGACGACCAAGCGTATCGTTCTGCTTTCTGCCCACATGAACGATACTACTTCATTACGTAATTCATCCCTAAACTGACAGGCTTCCACTCACACGTCTTCTACGTTGACAGATGGAGATGGAACCGAATTTCTACGTATACTACACACTAGCTTGCTGAGATTTAGTGGGCTAACTATTCTTGAAGCATTTGGAACAACCATCCAAACCCTTGTCTATGCGCGAAACTTCTTTTTTTGTTCGCCACGTTAGAGATAGACTTACTGTGATCATTTGAATCGTCAGGTGTCCTAAGTCTCACTAAGCAGTTGGCAGAACAGCGAACAAAACTTATACACCAGCACGTTAGCATTAAGGGTTAGAAGCATTGTTATTCAGTGAGTACCAACAAAGATCTTCTACTTCGGATGTCTTCACAGACATAAGGTTTGCACCACGGTTAAGGCAGATGGAGTCGTCGTCAATGACACCAGCAGTCTGACGGCAACGCGGATTCTTTTATTGCAGGAATATATATATATATATATATATATATATATATATATATATATATATAT
>JTDE01020790.1:63983-76395 GCA_014338405.1 Paragonimus skrjabini miyazakii | reverse complement strand
GAGAAGGTAGGGGAAATGGGAAAAGACGAAAGAAGGAAATGACAACAATGAAGGTACATGGGACTATGCGTGCCCGACTGCCAGTGGCCATCTTGGGATAATCCAGTCATCTAGTTGCCATGTTGAGTACTGAGTTGGACTTGAAGAGCAGTTGTTAATGGTTTGTGATTGTGTTGAACAGCGAAATGTCGGCTTTTCAGAACCTCTCGGAGGCGACGAATTGCCAGATAAATAATGGCCAGTTCACATTTGGAAGTGCTCTACTCTCTTTGTGCTGTTGGGAGCTTTCGTAGCAAGAGAAGCCTTGTAGTTGGTTTTTATCGTGTATGAATTGCTCTAAGACTGCACCGACGGTGGCATTCGATGCGTCAACATTAAGATGGAGACGGGCATTTAGAACACAATTTAGTTTAGTGGTGCAGCATAGGTCTTCCTTTGCCTGTGAGGAAGCTACCTTACCTTCCGACGCGAGTCCTACGAATTTCTGTTTTACGTCCAATAAGTCAATTAGGGGCTTTAGGGTGTTTACGCAGTGGGGAATAAAACGCCGATAGTAGTAGGGTATGTCGAGGAAATTACGGAGTTATCTTCGGGAAAGTCGATATGAATTCAAATTTACCTGTCATCCATGATGCTGTTTTGGTCGGTATGACGCCTGAGCAACTCCAGTGAACCAACCACGAAGACACTTATTTGTGTTAATCGTTGTGTCATGTTGCCCCAAAGGGTGGAAGACGACGCGAAGATAGGATAAGGTTTCCTCGTTAGAGCGGCTAGCAATTAGGACATCATCTAGGTATATCTACGCATTACTTCGTCCATGAAACGCAGAAATGTTCGAACAACGTTACGAAATCCAAGTGACATTCTCGCACACTTGAAAATCTAGGTCACGAAACCTATCGTACTGTGCTGTTTTCTCAGTCAGTTCATTTATCTTGGAAAGAGGATGTACGTCAATGAGAATAAATTTATTTACAGTTTGACTGTAGTTCACACACATGCCGTTTTTATCTGCCGTTGGAAACAACTAAAACTTAAGCGCACCACGGCGAGTCCGATGGCTTGATTGTCCCATCTCGATGAACTCGGTGTATTTCCTCGCGTATGAACTTTTCGTTCTCACAACTGTGTCGTCGATATTTAGACGCAACAAGTTTGCAATCTCCTGAAAGTCTGGAAAAGTGACGATGATTCAAACCATGTCGGCGACAGGGTAGATGAGACGATTGATGGTTTATTACCACCGAACGGAATGCTAAGGTCTTTATGGAGCTCAAGGAAGTCATGTTCTAAAAGAACATCTGCGCACGTGCTGCGTATACCTGCCGAGCGTTTACCGCATCGGTCATTATATACCGAGATCACTAACGGTTAGTTAAAACCACGTGATGATCACGAAATATGAAATCCTTGACTATCCTATTTAACAAAGTAGACAGGTGTTTCCCATCTGACTGGGTTCCTCGTGGTCAACGGGATAGCAGTGTGGTGCAGTCAGTGGCTTGCCTGTATTTATGCCGTTTTTGGTTCTTCTGCTTTTGTACATCGTTCACTGAGAATTCTCTAAACAAGAGTTTGCTAGGATTCCCTTCAAACTAGACACTAAGACGAAAAAGAGGTATCCGTGTTTTAAACTGTGGCGTATTGAACCCTAACTAGATGGATCTTCGCTCCGGATGTGATTTAACAATTCACTTGATGTGACAGCATAGCTAAAGATGTATTATTATGACGATGACACATGGACCTAAGGTGAAGGCTTCTGTTTGTGTGTGCTATTTTGAACGCTTGATTGAGCGTGGAGACACTTTCGACGGATTTCCGATCTTCACCGATTGTACTTCTTGCGAAAGGCTTCGGCGTCTTCCGAATTATCTCTGTTTAACGAGTAGTTGCACACGGCTGTCATAAAGAAGGTGAATTCCTCCGGGCAGAGAAATGCCGGAGGTGGGCATAATCAAACAGCGTTATACGTACGCCAAATCAACCTAGTGTTGCATACTTTCCATATGTTAGTAAAAGCAACTGAAATGGGATTAGTTCTCATATGACCAAAGTCGATCTGATTAAAATTAAGGACCAACCTTGCAGGTTGTGATAGCAGTGATGGTCAGAGGCAGTGATTAAGTGGTCACTGTAGCCCAGCGCAATCTTAGCACTAATGTGGTCAGCATTCTGACTTTTCAATGTAACTACGAGATCCATCAAAAAAGTTCCTGGATAGGGCTTGGTTACGGATTCCGCGTATTGTGTCGATGCCATATGCAACATATCACCATCATTGTCATCATCATCATAGACAACAATACATCAGTGGTTCACACTGATGCTTAACTGCCACACAACCATGAAGGGAAAAAAATGAAATCTTGTATAAGAAGAGAGAGAGAAAACAAAGGGCCGGGAATAGACCTAACTACTAAAAATAGCCACATCTGTGTTTAGGTATTCGACATAAAGGTGCCTACATCATGCAACCACAACAAAGCTGTATGTGAAAGTAATGCGTCATCAGCAAGACAGCTTCCTTACGGCGTTCACTGTTCTGCGTCATTAAATGCACTCACTTCACAGACAAACCGGACAAACAACAACACTCACGCCACTGAGTTTGGTTAGCCGCCAAATCACCTAACGTCTCCAGCCACCGATTCTGTGAGTCGTGAGGACCCCAGCCCGGGAGACAAACCCGATTTATAATGAACAACCCCTTCGTGAACGATTTCATTTGTCTATGCCACCTCGAACCTTGCTCTAATCGGCCGCAGCGTCGGGAAAGAGTGCTCGATGTGGCATATAATTAGCTGGCATCCATAGTACATGACTTAACCATCTAAGTCTGTGCACGTGTAAGGATTGACCGAAAGAACTCGTTAGACTATATGTGCCAAACACACAGCTGCAACAGTCGCCCGCCATTAGCTGAGCGATGTGATGCTATCCCAAACCTGCCATCTAAACGAAACTCGACCTGATCAAGGCGGCCGACCTGGGCGTTCATATCTCCGGCCGGAACGGCTATATCAGAACCATGTGTCAACTGAAGGAGAGCGGTCATGCCAAAATAAAATGCGTCCTTGACGCTGGTGTCACTATAGTCGGTTGGAGCATAAGCAGACACAATGAAAAGATTTCTGAAGGTTTTGCGCCTAAAGCAGGTCCTAGTAAAACCTGCCAAACGGACGGCACAAAGTCTACTGTTAACAGGAATCCAACTTGCCAATGCGGCTGCAGCCGTCGTGTTGGGGAATATATCTGCTCCAGCTTGATCGGTAGCGGCAGCCATGTAGTCACCCGAAGTGTATAACCAGCATCGGGTAAACAATGTGGATGCTTTTGTGGTAGATTGTCAGGCCGGAGGTGTGAACGGTGGAATACCTCGACGCGGGGAGTGGGAGAATTATGTCCAAAAACCCACAACGAGCGAATGGCGGACAGCGGAACAGTCGGATGGGTCATCGCTCGATCGGATCGGACCAATGGGCGAGACGTGGCGGCCAAAATCGAATGGACGACGAAATCGGAGGCGCGATTATTCCAATACTCGCAGAAATATATCGACACTCCCGTGGAATACGATCAAAGCCCAGGGTGGATAGACGGAGGACAACACGAGCGACCGGACGAGCCATCGCCCAACGAAGTCTGATCAAAGGACGAAGAATTGCAGGCGGAAAATCCCCGGATAGAAGGCGCCGACCAGACACATAAACCAGGCAGAAGTGCACACGACGCGTGAGCGGAAACCTGGGGGTGTTGTGGACTGGAATTGTGACTCATAAACGCGAGCGCGCGCGTAGCATGTGAACTAGCGTGTTAGACAATACACGCCTCTTCGCTACACTATTAGTTCCATACGCTGACTTCTGTCCTGGATTCCAGTCTCTGAAACGCAACAGACATCGACATGCAACGAGTCTAACGTTCGTGCGAGAGCGGCCTGTTGACCTACCTGTTTTGGAGTGCGAACTTTGAAAGCACTTATATCATTTCGCATTCGAGGTCTAAGTAAGGGACAAGGGAGGCCTGAGGTTGAGTGATAAATGATGAAGCTTACTGGCACAGTGATATTATGATTAGCTATATCTATTGTGGGACCTGCAGAGTAATCATCAGAGGTGGAGATAGTGCAGAGTTCGGGAGCTAAATTTGATAGGACAGTGGAGGAGGGTTCAGCAATAGCATGTTTTCGCCTGCCCACCCTGCTGTATGCAGCAGATAGGACGACCCGGTTTATACTGCAAGACGGCCGATGCAATGTGGAGTTATTGGTGTTGTGATTATTCATGTTTTTTATGTGGGCTGAGCTACTGTCAAGGCGCCCAGACCTAGATAAGGGAACGATTAGGGTTCCCAACCAAAACTTTTAGCTCAAAAGTCAGTATTGTAAGGTAGCGAGTGGATGGCAGTATTCTAGAAACTAGTATTGTTTTCGGAAAAAGAAGCCAACCTTCTTCCAACCCCCAACCTGGATGACCAGGAGACTGTGGTTTGTCTGATCCCTACCTATTGGCGTGGCTGACGTGAGTGACTGGACGGTGTGGTGTCCACATTAATTTGGTTAGCTACCCCCGTATGTTTTCTCTTACAGTTAACCCACTAAACGAACCAACCAGGGCTACAGGTCTTACCATGGATCTTTGGTTTAAACCATGTTTCCTTGCTGGTAACAGGCCGTAGTTATGGTAGCTTATTCATCAGACTAAGCTGGTGTAGAGGCAGTTGAAGACCACTTCATCACAGAGTTACTCGAGAGTAAAGACAAGGGTGTCGAAGAATGGGTGTACATTCCTTGTAGAAATTGGAAGACGAGTTGGTGACAAAGAAAAGACTTTGCTAGGATCGTTGCATCGACTTTTCCTTTGGTGTATTTCTGAGAGGTTATAGCTCTGCGGCGTCTTTCACACTATAGCAACAACCTGCGCATAAATTCGGCAAGGTTCATGAAGTGAGTGCTACTAAATCTTTGCAGAGCTAGTCTGAGCGACATGTTTGATGTCAAGCAGCGTCACCAACTTTTTCTCAATTGTTGTAGTAATTTCCAGCGATTAATGATGTCTCTTCTTATTCTGGTGCCTTTTTCGATCACTTCTATCTGCAGGTAGCACATGGATTAACCAAATTAACAAAGACTCCTTATCGCGTGATCCTTTGGATTCAAAACGCAATTCCGGGGACCAGGTGCTTCTGGCTCTGTACGATTTCAACGCACCTATAACAGCGGAATCACAATCCCAAATATCCATAGAAAAAGGTGGGTTAATTTTGTTTCGTCGAATGTATAAACTGTCAGCTATAATTTGGCCAATAATTTTGCGCTCAGTAACAATAGGTATCAAAACCGTCCCCACTCGAGGTTATATTCCTACTAGCTTGCGTGTCTAACTTGTCTTATCATTTGGACCTTTTACTCGTAGATTGAACTGCCGGGCTCGTCTTCCATCGATAGGCTATACAGTAATTAATCTGATTAGAGCTCGATCTGTTACTTTCCACACAGTACCGTCGACTTTCGCATTTGTTCAGTTCATCCGTTGAATCTCGCGCTCGAGGTTTTTTCCACCCTGCTGATTTGGAAGCAGCCGTTGCGAACGACACAACAATTTTGTCACCCTTGCTTTGTGTTTTGGGCACAGTCTCGTCGATCAGCTCGTGAATGTCCCAGTTTTTTGTTGTCTTTCCTATCACAACCGTGAATGACGGTTAACGCTCTTTACTGTTCTTGAGAGGTCCTTATTTTCCATATAAAGTTTTTAGTTCTGCTGAACTCTCGTGTGACCATGGAGAGAAGAAGCGAGTTTTAACCGTAAGGGGAAACAGAGAAGCGATGAGACGTGATGCATAAATGCAGTAATTTCTAAACTCAACATTGGTATCTACATGCCGCAACCGAAAAACTGAGCTGTATGCAGCAGCAAGGCGTCGGCGACAACATTGCCTCCTTACGGACATTATTACCCCCCGCGCCGTTGTTTACATTTGATTCACAAATAACTGAGTCGACCTTCAGCAACATTCACGACACTGAGCTTGGTTATCGCCGTACCACCCAACTTCACCAGCCACCCAATCTGCCACTATCAGTATACCCGCCACTTACTGTCTGGGAGACGAAGCTGACCTACGTTCACCAGCGCCTTGCTGAATGTCTTCATTTTTCTACACTAGGTCATCACATATCTGCGTTGTGCGTTACATCAGTCAGCTACGGCGTCAGCATAAAGCGCTCAGCGTAGCAGACGACTATCTGGCTTCTACTGGTGCAGTACTCAACTAAGTCCGTGCATACCCAAAAAGAACCTACTTGGCACCCACTTCCTAACCACTTCGTTGCTCACCGGTTGGTGCCACCTGATGCTAGCGACCTAGTAAAGATGGTCAAGTTTAGGAAGGTGATTTATGTTTTCTGCTCCAAACAGCCAGGGTTCGCGGCCGTAAAGTGGTACAGACACCTCACAGTCGCCTTATTTACATGACTGTTAAGCTTCGGTCAGATGCTTGTTTTTCAATTTGAGCATCAGTCACATTTGGTCAAAGCCATCGCTTTCATATAAACTTCCTAGCTAATCCCTCTCGAAATAAAGCACTATACAGAAGTCTTGTACTTGTTAACACCTCGTCAGTGGTGCAAATCCTTGCCTTAGCCACAGCCACGGGCAACCCGATCATTACTCACAAGCGAAAGTGGTTGGGCTTTCGGGTGTGGTAATTTTGTCTGGCGTAGTGTGTGATCAGGTTGGCTGAACATTTTCGAGAACAGTTCAGTTGACCTCAACCAGGTCATGTGGACGACGGAACCCGAATGGTCAGTTATTGCATTCTAGACGGTCCTCCGTCGGAAGCAGAAGTGGTCCTGGAGCTCCAGTTATTGATGTGTAATAAGGCTTTTGGTCCAGACCCCCTCCCTCCTCTTTTCAGGGACGGTGGCGAGAGGTTGATATCAGAACTGACAAAACTCCTCCAGACGATCTGGGAAACTGAAGAGGTGCCTCGTGATTGGTGCCTATCAACAGTCATTCCCATTTTCAGAAAGGGAGTCCGATGTCAATGTGACAACCACAGACGCATCAGTTTGGTGTCGATTGCGTCCAAGTTACTCACTGGCCTCATTCTACGTCGGCTCACTAAGCCCAAAAAAAGCCAGATACGCGAAGAACAGGCAGGATTTCGATCCAGTCGAGGGTGCGTTGATCATATTTTCACCTTGCGGCGAATCTTGGAACATCGGCACTGTTACAGACAGTCGACAGTCGTGGTCATTTTGGACCTGAAGACTGCTTTTCATTCAGTTGCTCGTAACTTTCACTGGAGCTGTCTTCTTCGCAAGAGAGTGCCAGGGAAATACGTGAATATGTTGAGATCACCATATGCCCACTCTGCAATCAGAGTGAGAGTTTATGGACAACTGTCTCGGGCGTTCATCACTCCTAGTAGTGTTCGTCAGTTGTGTCCGATTTCTCCCTTCCTGTTCAATTTTGTCATGGACCATATTCTGGAGGATACACTTGAGCAGTCCAGTGAACATGGAGTTGAGTTTCTTCCTGGAGCTAGATTGATCGATTTGGAGTACGCGGACGACATTATTTTACCTAGCCCTTCTGCCGACAACATGCAGACGATGCTGGACAAGGTGAGTGACCGGGCTGGTTTATATGGAATGCGCTTTACATCTTCAAAGTGTAGGGTGCTGCTTCAAGACTGGGGCACTTCAACTCCTACTTTCTTCATTGCAAGTAATTCGCCTGAGACTGTGGACGGTTACGCACAATTGGATAACACTAACTCGTCAGTTTGAGATATTGCTGATGAGATATCAGCGAGGATAGCAAAGGTACGAGTTGCCTTTGCCAAACTGCGTCATCTGTGGCGTCGAAAAGACGTCCGGTTTTGGTTGAACTGAAGAGTATATAATGCTTATGTACGTTCCATTTTGCTTTATGGTTCGGAAACGTGGCCTGTTCACAAAGAAGATATCAACAGGCTTGCTGTTTGACCGTCGTTGTCTCTGCTAAATAGCTCACATTGAATTGACTGATCGCGTGAGCAATGTGGCTGTTCGCCGGCGCGTATTCGGGAACGCTCGAGATGCGCGATCAATTGGTCAACTAATTAGGTTGCACAGCTTGCGATGGTTGGGTCACGTATTCCGTATGTCATCTGATCGTTTACCGTACCGGGGATTATATACTGAGGCCACTAACAGTTGGGTAACAGCGCGTGGTGGTCAACCAACAACGTGGTCTCGAAATATGAAGACCCTGACTGCTCCACTGAACGGAGTGGGTAGGTGTTGCCTGTCTGGATGGGGTCCTCGTGATCACTCAAACCGCTGGTTAGAGACGCTGTCCGAAATGGCGATGTGTCGCAGTCAATGGCGTACCTGTATCCATACCATATCTAGTTCATCCGCTTAGTCCACTTTCAATAATTTTCAACCGTCTTAGTAACGTTTTCTTCTAGGATATTCCACGTCACTGTTGGGATGAGCGGCGGCCCGAGCCACAGTACCTTTTGGACAGACTCATGGCTGCTATGATGATGATGAGTGTGTGATCAGTAACACCATTGTCAACACGGTTGACCCATGAAAGCTTGGCCGAATTTTTAATCCCGGCGGTGGCCAGGATGTACACTACTGAGAGCTCTAACTAGAACGAAACTCGAGTCTAGTGTTTCTTTCGAAACAGACTGGCTGGGCAATCTTTGTGAATGCGACATCTGCGATCAATTATTTGATGTTTGACTTGAATCCAAGTACCCCGTTACTCATCAGATGCTTGTTTATCATCAAAGATGTTCTAAGTTGGAGAATACTGTTGCGGTCTTGGAGATACGAACTTCAGTTTACTTTTCCATTAGGGGCTTGCGGGGTATGACGGACCGGCGGATTAGTGAGAGTGGTCCTTAACTTGTAATTCGTTTGTTAAATGAAACTGTACGAATTTTTGACTCGAAGATGCTTACCGTAGAACTACATATTATTTAGTTTTTATGGCGGCGTCAAGGCGGGATCTGTTTTCCAACATGCCGTGCAGCAATGAATAGCCATTCCCCTTGATGTATCACATCGAAGTGTGTGACAGAACCTGAGTAGTTGTGACAGTGTTGGTAGACAAGAGCTATGCCAAACTATGAAATAGGTAATGTGTTGGTGTTGGGATAATGCCACAATTAACCCAAAAATGTTGTCTTTTTATTCTTACTGTATGAGCCTCCAGTACTGTATGAGCCTCCATTACTGTATGAGCCTCCACACTGTATGAGCCTCCGCTTGAACATTATAAATACGGTGGAGTTTTCCAGCGTATTTGGAATACGTTTGGTTGCGATCAAATATACTCTTGGCTGAAGGTTCCCTGTCTTCCTGTCTTCTTCATTTGTGGTGGTTCGTGCGTCGTCGTATAAGCCGTGATACTGTGACTCGTTAGTGCAACCGTCGTAGCTGAGCCGGGTTATAGTGAACGCTGGGCGTTATTACTTTTCCATCAATTGTCAACCCACGCGGTTCATAACAGTTGGTGGCACCGACACTGACGTTGGTAATAGAATTGGAACCGCTGACTATGTCGGACATTTCTTGTCAGGCGATTCACCGAGCGGCTCCTGTCAGGCGTTGTGCCAGACGGTCCTTATCGGACGTTGGTTGAATAAACCTAGCTGTTTTTATAGTTCTTTGAAATGTAAGTCAAATGGGCGTCAACGTAGGGACACGTTACATGTTGGAGAGGTAATTGACCTGATTGTGTACATGACAGGTTCGACAAAGTAATTAAGGAATGTGTACAGACGGACGCATTGGAATTGTGATGTTTGAGTAATCATTATGTTCCAGTTGATCGAACAGCCACCTGTCAACTTTGAATTAGGTCATTCAAACTCCTACAGAATAAAGCAAATTCTTTTGTGGTTTTTATAAGAGTCCCTGACTGTCTTGAAGATGGAGGCCGTTATCGAGGTTCGTTCGAATAGATGGACGTTTTCAGTCGTCCACACAAGTTCAAGTGACTGAATCGAAGTATCTGCTGCAACGTTATTACCCTATTTTGAAGTGTCACCTGAGTCGACATTCCTGTCGCGCTTGGAAGATAGTAAAACAGCAGAAAATTCCTGTGTAAGACGTTCTGTACTCTCAGTGAACCGTCATCGATTGGGACAATGTTGTCTCCGTAGCGTATGTAAGTCACGCTCTTGGAAACATTTTCACTTCAGTATATTCACAGTCTGTCGGGGTACTTTTGGATCTTGGATCTTGATTTAGCATTGTTAACTGTGGGGTCACTTGTAAATCCCTTCTTCATTTTAAATAGCCATCGACTAAGTAATAACGTGACCTCAACTTATCCTGATCATCGGACTTAATTTGTGGTCGTTCCTACCAGGTTTATCCTTATTTGACGAACTGCTGCCATTGCTAGTTGAAACCGCTTTTAGGTGTGGCTGCAGGTCGCGATCAGTGGTGTACTTGCCTGCACGCGTCCTTCATCTCCAGGTTTTCTGCTATTTGATTCCGGTTCCCTTTGTGTTTTTCGTCGTCGTGGACTATTTTTTTGCGGTTCGGGTCACGGTAACTACGACTGGCATTCAACGCTGGAAATATGTGCTTGTCTTTGCGTAGAAAGCGCTATAGAACGTCGTTTTCGGGTTAAATACCGTCAGATGACCTCGGGTTAGATATGGATCCACTCAAATTCAGACCATTTTCATAGTTTGATTCTTCATTTTGTCGAACGTTCATACTGGCTGGCTGTTGTGGAACTGACCTGATCTTCGGTTAGGCAAATCTGCCCGTTATTCCGGGAGTGCAGACCTTACCATTTTCTAAGTCAATTCTAGTACATGTTTTCCACTATTCGTGTTATAGGCTTTGAGAGGTTATTTCTTCATGAGCCTACTCGGTGGACAAATGACATTCTTATTGCCAACTTAAGGGGGCTTGCCTGTTGGGTAAAACATACCGGAGAGCAGCTCAGTTGCGTTTGACTTTCCTTGCGTTTTCTATTCTGGTGTATTTTACATATTTCCCCGTAGCTCGTTATCTACTCACATCAGTTCCCCGTTGATTTACGGTTTTCAAACGTTTCAGTGTTACTGATTCGGACGACCTTGTGCCCTGACTATTCAAAAAAAGGTAGTGAGACATTTGTAGGGTTTTACCTCGTTTGTTGCAGCTAGTATAGATAACAGCGTTCTTCTTACCTGTGGTGAACATTTTATAGTCCCTTTATTCAACAAAAGTTTTAGAGGAGTCTGTGAAAGCTACAGTAGAATCGGTCTGACCCCTACATTGAAATCTAATAGATGAAGTTGCCTACTGGCCGAGGGTGTTGCAGAAAGTCATGTTTGTTCCAGAAATAATCTTCTTCGTGAAGAATATCTTTGAATTTTTATATCTTGATTTACCTCGTCACTATCAATATCAGCTTGTCGTTTATTGGTGAATTGACTATTTAATGAACCAGTTTCTACGGTCCACATCAAGATTATACTTAATCTACTACTTTGATCCAGCACCTGGGTTTTAACTCTGTTTTGCGTGTCAATATACGGCTGCTCCGGAGGATCGCACTTTCTCCGTCGTTTTAATCTGGCTAGGATCGTTGCAGTTCACTTGCTTTCGTATTCACATATCGTGGCGTTTTTCCTAGTTCCGTTTCGGATAGACATGCAGGCCATAAAGGGTACAATTCATTCATCCACTCATTCTATTCATTCATTCATAATGGCCATTAGCTTGAACAGAAGGTAATGTGGCTCAGGCCGCTGCTCACCTCCACTGTGATTTGAAATGATCCAGAGGAAGCAAACTTTACTAAAAAAAAGGATAAGAGATTGATGAAACAAGGAGAGGCGAGAGAACAAGAATGCAAGCACACCATTGATCATGCCACATTACCATCTTAGACAGCACTTCTAACGAATAATTTGAGTGCAGACAAATACCCCACTCGGATAGGCAACATCTACCCAATTTACTCAATGGGTCTTCACATTTTGTGTCTGTTATGTTGCTTAACCATCACGCGGTTCTTCCCAACTGTTGGTGGTCTCAGTATGTATACTGTCCGGTGCGGTGTACGCTCGGCTGGCATGCGCAGTGCACGACATAAGCATCGCATGCTGTGAAACCCGACTAGACGACCAACTGGTCACTGGTGCCGAAGGTTCCGGAATATGCGCTGTCAAAGAGTCTTATTGCTCACACGATCATCCTACTTGGTGTAGGATGTACATCTGTTTTTACTTATTGTCATCGTCTGGAGCGTAATTGGTCCTTTCATTGACACCGCACTGTGTTTTGAGTGGTTGTTATTAATGACCTAATATTAGAGGAGGGGCTTCTCTTGCTGTTAGTGTGTGCAATAGGCTGTCGTGTGTGTAAACACAAGGTGACCAAAAGGTCTGTATAGAG
>JTDE01020790.1:47776-63883 GCA_014338405.1 Paragonimus skrjabini miyazakii | reverse complement strand
TGAATATCATTTTGTTGAACCACCGAAGTATGTGAAACAAGCAACAACAACTGTTGTTCTTGCTTCATGATTGCATCGGTCGTTTGCCTGCAAAGGTGGTTCATTTATCACCAGTCAGCTGCACCAACATTTTACGCAGCAGTTCAGCTGGCTTGAATCGGGATGTTCATTACGTTCCAGACAATCCTTCGTCGTATTGAGTTGCTCGCCGAGCTACTAACAAAACCACTATTCCCAACCATCAGAACTCTGTCACCACTTGCTGAAGTGGCTCTGTAACTTAGCCTGTTCAGACGTATTTACTTTCCAGGCATACCCCCACTTCCACTCTTCTAAGATGGCGGTGAAAGGTTGATATCGTTGAATTGGTTGAATTAGGAGCCTAAAGAAGTGTTTCGTGATTGTTGTGTATCAGCGGTTATTTCCATTTCCAACACTAAGACAGTGGTATCAGTTATTGGATCACATAATGTTCACTCACTGATTTATGGCTCTCTTTAACCAACCGAAATCCAGAGTCGTAAAGAATGAACAAAATTCAGATATGGTCGTTGGTACATTGATAACTTTTTGTTACTCCACGATGAGTTTTCGAGCATGTACATTGTTAAAGATAGCCGACGATCGTCATACTTTTAGACTTAAAAGCTATCTTCAGTTCAGTTGGCCGTAACGTTTTCCGGGGTTATCTCCGCATTGGATATCTTTTGCTCGCTTTGCAAACAGGGTGTTTATGAGTAGCTGTTTCGCACACCGATTGGTGCTCTCCAGAATTATCGTGATTCTTCTTCCTGTTCGGCTTTATTACGAACAACTTTTTGGAAGGTGTGTTGGGGGATCCGAATGATTTTTGCGTGGAGTTTCTTCTATACATTAAATATGCGAGATTGTATATGTGGACTATATATATTTCTGCTTGTTCTCTCTGCCGAATTGAATAAATGATCGGAATGATTTGTGTGAAGTGCGCCTAGCAGTCACATATCGCAAAGTGAAGCGTTCCATGTTCTATCTTTTTTTTTTTTATAACTGACCGTTCTTTAAAGGTTATGGACTATTTGGCATTTCCGGGTTCCATCAGCTCGCTATCTTGTATCATTGCTGAGATGTCAACACGAACAGCAAGTGCTTATGTTGCCCTTGCGAACCTGCGTCGTAAGGACGTTCAGCCTATTTTGAAAAGGGGTGCATAATGTTTGTGCAATCCATTCGTTCTATGAATTGCAAGCATCGCCTGTTCGCAAGGAAGCTATGAGCAAATCCGTAATGTTTAACCATCGGTGTTTGCCAGCTAGCCCACATAATGTGAAATGAACACGTGGGCGGCGCGTATTTCTAGAACCCTAAGATACGCAGTCAGTCAATCGAAAAATAAAAGTATACAGTCTACAGTGGGTAGATAGCGTATTCCGTATGCCGGCCGAGCGTTTATCATACCGGACATTATTTAACGAGTCCATCTACAGTTGGTTGAAACCACGACGTGGTTGGGGAATAATGTGGGCACAAACTGTAAAGTCCCTGACTGCTTTGTTATGTAAAGTTCGTGGGTGTCGCCTGCCACGTCGTTGTCCTCGTGATTACTCAGATCGCTGGTTGGAACCGTTATCTACATAGCCTGTCTGCATCCACCACATAACTACCTCCTCTAGTAAAGCCTACTTTGCCTAGTTCTTTTGTGAGCGTGCTCCTGCAGAGTGTTTCTCGTAACTGTCTCATTGAGAAGTGGTTCGGACAACAGGGCCGTCTGGCCAAGCCCATTGATTTTTATGAATGAGATAATGGGATGTGTATGTGTTTATTTGCCTGACCGGTATTGATACAAGGCGGGGAATCGTACAAAGACCTCTACTCATTCGCCTTTCTGTCTTATTCTTTCGGGTTTGCGCTGGATGCTAGGTCTATAAACGGAACTGCGGGCGGTGCAGCACAAACCACTTCTACCGTTTATAAACAGGCTTCTTTTTACTACAGTCATTGTGACAGGCTAAACCGGAATCATATACCACCAACTCTGTAAAGGCACCCTTAGTTACCGTTGTTTGTTATTTTTCATACCTGTTCATAGACGACAAATTGCGGTTATTCGGCTATAGTGTCGATGGAGATTGGGTTGATGTTGAATGCTTCCGGACCGGTGAGCGTGGATGGGTCCCAACCAACTATACCACTCATGTGATCTCTGTGTCCACGAGCTGTTCTTCGCTGCCCGCCAGCTCTGTGACGTTCCAACAACAACCACACCAAAGCCAAAGTCGAGCCACGAGCGGACATGGAAGCCAAGCCAGTCTGGCCGGTGCAGGTCTGGAGTTAGACAAGAAATGGTATCACGGTTCGATTCAGCGCAGTTACGCGGAATATCTACTCAATAGTGGTATCACAGGCAGCTTTCTGGTACGCGAATCTGAAAGCAAGCCAGGACAGCTGACCATCAGTGTTCGCTACGAGGGTCGCATCTATCATTATCGTATCAATCGGGATGAGAATGGCATGGTGAGTTGGACATTTTACCATCTGGATAATGTTTGGCTTGTACTTAGTTTATCGTACGATTATGACGTCGTTTTCATCTTATATGCTTTCGGGTTGCTTGCTTAAAACAGTTTTTGCTATGTTGTGATCGGTGTTTGCTTGTCCGCTTTCATACAGTCTTCTTTACCTTCATTGAATCTCTTTTGAGTTCCACGGGAGCTCAAGTATACTACTGCTGTGGGTTCGTAAAACTGTTCCATTTAACCGTTTGTCTGTTCACTCTGTTACTACCTGACTATGATTTTTAAAAATCGTCGTTGTTAATTGCTTCATTACTGATGAGTAGTTGGGGATTTGGTTAATTTCAGGTCGAACATCACTCACTTGATCGCAGCTTACGTATTCTTTCCGAAAGGGCTAGCTAGAAAGTCTGTCTGAATGCTAAGGCTGCAATCAACTCTGAGTGATGTTCAACTTGGAACCTGTTTTATTATTCACCACACTAGCTGTCAAAATGTATATACAGTGTTTCTTGTTCGCGTATCAACAATCTGGCCTGAACAATCCAGATACTTGAAGTGTCCATGTGACTCATTCAGAAGTATGATATCCATTCTTTTGCCTCAAACATCGCCCTCGTAAACGAATGAAAGACGTTTCTGTTGACTGCAGAGCTGTCGAAATCGTGAGGGAAATTGTTCAGGATATGGTAAATCCAATATTAACGACCGGAACCGGATGATTTTAACGTATCTTATGCTGTTCACGGAATACGAACTTCGTGTTTGTTTGAATAATTATCCCCATCTTCACGCGGCACTCAAGACATTTTTGTATCAATGGAGTTGCGTTTTTGTTGGTCTTGTCACACCGGAATTTTGGGTGATTGCGCACGTTATTGATAGATTACCGTTTTTGTTTTCTCTGTTCTCTTGTCGTAATTGTATATTGGGGTTGGGGTCTAGTATATTGATCGGGACATTCGTTCAAAATATTTGTGCTCAGCGACACGAAACAGATGATTTTTATAAGTTCACTTGTAAAAACCTTCATTGTCCAGCCTACTGTCTCTCCTGTTGTTTTTGGATGACATTTGCGATGATGAGAACGATGACTTGAATGCAAAGTGCAGTTTGCAGTCATTGAACATTGAAGTTGTTTGCTTGTCTGAAAAAGTGCGTTAACCTGGGAGCTCGAATGGAACCAACTGCGATAAGATGACTTTCTGGGTGTACAATAACTGATTATTTAAGCGTAATCAGGTTTCTCAGCCAGATCTCCTCACTCCTCTTTTCAAGGATGTTGAAGAGAGATTGGTATCATAACTGATTTGGGAAACTCAAGGGGTGTCTCGTGATAGGTGCTTGTCGGCGTTTATTCTCGCCTTCAAAAACTGGGCCTGAATTCCACGTGAAAACCACAGCGGTGTCATTCCGATGTACGTTGCGTCCAATTTGCTCATTGGCCCTTTTACTTTAGGAAAATCTTGGACATCCTAAAACGACTAGATTGTTGTATATTAGTTATCCATCAAAACATGCCTTAGTCGAAAATGCAGACTGGGAGCGCAAGTATAAAAAGAAACGCGCAAAATGGATATTAAGAGCATCATCAAATGTTACGCATTCAGCCACCTATTCGTAGTCAGCAGATAAAACGTGTTAATGAGAACACCAAGTTTGTTTGAATCTGGTGTAGAGGATTTGTCGTCGTAATTACTGACTGCACGAAACCAATGGTTCCAAATTTTCAAAGTGGTTTGGCAGCTGGAATCAGGATCGAAGCGTTCGGGATGCAAAATCTTAGACATCATAAAATGACTAAATTGTTGTATATTAGGTATCCATCGAATCATGCCTTAGGCGAGAACGAGAAGATCGAACGACCAGAATATGGGGTTTATTCGTTCAGATGGTTTTGGAAACTGAAAAGACACCTTGTGATTATCGCTTATCAGCAACAATTCTAGTTTTCAAAAAGGGGGGTTCGAGGTCCATGTGACAACCACAGAAGTGTCACGCCACTGTGTGTTGCGTCTAATTTACTTACTGGTCTCATTTTACTCCGGCTTACTAAACCTAAGGGAGGTCAAATATATGAGGAACGGACATTATTTCGATCCGTTTTAGAGTGCGTTGGCTTCTTTTGACTTTGCGACGGCTCTTTGAGCATTGGCACTCCTATAGGCAGTTTGTGGTCGAGATGTTTTTAAACCTAAAGGCCTTTTCGATTTATTTGTTCATATTGTCCTCTGATACTGCGTTCTTCACAGGAGAGTCCTATGGAAATACGTGAACCTGTTGAGATCACTCTGTCCACACTGCAAACAGGGAGAGGGAGTTAGTTATAACTGTCTTGGACGTTCATCACCCCTAGTGGTGTTCGTTGGGGGTGTCCGATTTTGCCGTTGTCGTTTAGTTTTATCATGCACGATATTGTGGGAATCTAGTGAGGTTGGTGTTGAGCCAGTTTGACCGACGTGGGCTATGCGGATGACATTGTTTTGCTTATTCTCTCTGCTGAGGACATACGGACTGTGCTAAACAATGTGATTAACCGGACTGGTTTGTGTGGAATGCGCTTCGCTTCTTCAAGGTACAAAGTGTTTGTTAAATTCTTCGGCATTCCCACTCCTACCTTCTTTATTGCAGACAATCCGTTTGAGACACTTTCACATAATGTCGTCAGCCTGTACTACTGCTGTTGGGACATCAGTGAGAGTAGCAAAGGCACGAGTTGTTTTTGGCCACCTGCATCATGTGTGGCGTTGAAGTGACGTTTGGTTATGGCTGAAATGAAGGCTATTTAATGCTTATGTGCGTTTTGTTTTACTGTTTGGTTCGGAAACGTGTCCTGTTTGTGGCGAAGATGTCCACAGACTTGCTGTGTTTGATTATCGTTGTCTCCACCACTTAGTTCACGTTAAGTGGACCGACTGATCGCGTGAGTAATATGGTCGTTCCTCGGTGCATATTCCGAATCATTGCCCTGACTTCCCAATGGCACTGTATCATTGAGTGGTTTAATAATCTGAAAGTTGTGATGTTGATTGCGGTTTACCGCAGCTGCTTCTAATTGTAATTGTGAACACTAACCGTATTCATCATGCAGTTACCAACACGTTTTACTGGACAAGCTGGAGATTTGGCTTATGTTTTACTAACCGTATGCTGGTTTCTTGAACACAACTCGATTGAAAGTGCGCTTGAATAGTACTTTGGTTGACCTTTGTTGTCAGCCTAAACGGGTTTCTGCTGTTCTGCTTGCGAATGCGCACTTTTTCTGGTTGCTATCTATGAACCGTTATTTTGTCAACGGCTCCAGATTTCTCAATGGTTGCGACACCGATTGCCAAAATCACGTTCACAGGCTGGAGTTTACTCGTGATGTTTACACGCTTTCCTTTCTGTTTCTTGTAAAGCTTCTGGTGGACTCTCCAATCAAATCGTTTTTCTACTAGCCGGGGACCTGGAAGCCAGTCTGATATTTCTCAAACATTTCCAGAACATGTGCTCTCTTGGTGCTTTGTACGGTTCGGGTTGGCTGATTTGTGTTATTCACGTTCCGTCTTAGTAACCGTGTCTAATTGCTTGCCTATTGGCTCATTTCTTGATCAAAATGCTTTGAATCCAAGCCCGTCCATTTGGCCCGTGGAGTTGTCTATCTACCTTTTACAGGCTACACTGTCAGGGGAATTTAAGCAAACAACTTTTCATCGCGTGCTATTTGAGTCCTCCTGTACGTTAGGTTGAAAACACCCACCGTTCCTGCATGACAGGTTGCCACGGCCAGTGAGTTACTAACCTTCCGGGAATTATGCACATTTTACATTGGTCTTGTCGTTCTTTCTTCCTCTTCCAACTCTGTCGTTCTACTTTTCACTGTCGATTGAAACTTGTGGCCTTGCGCTCCCGAGTCCACTTGAAGAATGAAAGACACTTATGCTCGTTTGTATCCAAATAGATAGTCCAACACGTTTCAATGTTTCACATTCCCAAAATTCAACGATTTCCCGACCATTCATTAAGGTGCTTCCATCACTTTCGGGACTGTTTATTTTTGCTTTTTTATGTGACGTTTGAGGTATCATAATAATGTGTATGCTTTGCTCCATCGAAATGCAGAGTACTTCATCATGTTTGAAAGAGGCGTGTATCTGCACATTTCTTGGGTAGTGAAAATCTTAATTTAGTCGGACGTTTTATTTACCTTGGGAATTGTTTGTCTGCTAGCGGCTGTGTTAGGGAAAACATTCTACTTACTACTACGGATCGGCTGAATTTTACCAACCTTTGGTACATGCATAACATACGTTTCTCATTAAAAAACGGGGTACGTACCACGATCGTACGCAAAACAGTGCTGTACGGTCGCGAACTTTGGCTGCTGCATACTGATAATGTTTGTAGGTTATTTGTCTTGGGTGATCGCTGCCTGCGGGGCTTCACGCTTGTATGGCTGCGGCGTCACGTGATCAGTGATGAAGTATGGTGATGTGTGTCGGGAACAGATGTTCTTTCTTTGCATGATGTTCTCCTTCATCGATCAGGGTGGCTCGGACTTATTCTACTCATTTCTGATCAAAGTTTGCCATATTTGGCTACGTTCACCTAGGGAAGATGTAGTTGGGAGAAAACAGCGCGGTGGGAAATTCATTCTTTTGTATTAACAGCATCACATTGGGTTATGGTCAACTGTACGAGGCTTCTCGATTGGTGTGCACAAGACGCTGAGTGTCATTAGCCGATGACCCTAAAGAATCTAACATAAAATCATAGCAGGTACGTTGTACTTACTACCTCGACCATCTTTACCTCTCTTCGTACACACTTAAAAGAGATGCGAAAATTCCAAGGAACTACGACAAAAATGTAAAAATCGTGTACCGTATAAAACTGACAAAAATGTTCTCTGTCGTATTGTAGCGAAAATGGCGTCCAATAAAGCACAATCTTTATTGTCCAACACGCTAGTTCACATGCTACGCGCGCGCTCGCGTTTATGAGTCAGAATTCTAGTCCACAACACCCCGGGGTTTCCGCTCACGCGTCGTGTGCACTTCTGCCTGGTTTATGTAAGTGATCGGCGCCTTCTGTCCAAGGGTTTTCCGCCTGCCAATCTTCGTCCGTTGGTCCGATTCCGTTGGGCGATGGCTCGTGCTGTCCTCCATCTATCCACTGTGAGCTTTGACTGTCCTCCACGACCGTGTCGAGATATTCCCCCAAGTGTTGGAATAATCAAGCCTCCGATTTGGTCGTCCATTCTATTTTGCCTGCCATGTCTCGCCCGTTGGTCCGATCCGATCGAGCTATGACTCATCCGATTGCCCCTGTTGTCCGCCATCCGATCTTTGAGGGTTTGTAGACATGCCTCCCCCGCGTCGAGGCATTCCGCCGAGTGTTTGAATACTCGCCCCTCCGGCCTGACAATCCACCACAGTATTATCTTTTCTCCTCTTACTATACGGCTCGTTATTTTCCTCCTTACTCCCTTTCGGTAATTTTTTCGTGGTGCTGATTTGACGCTCACTTTTTTCTCAGATTTGTTTACTAGTAATGACACAAGTATTATTAATAGGTTTAGTTTTCACGTCTTGAGAGTGTTCTGTGATGGCCTAACTGTGATCAAAGATCATCGAGCTTTTCTATTCAGTGTAATTACATTTATACATCTTACTAGATTAACACCATTCTACCTGTTTTCTTACGGCTTGATTTGTTAACAGTGACAACAGTGTAGCTTAGATCTAGTTGTTGTATTCTGTTTTAACCTCCCATTTGGCCATCCAGCTAGTGTTGGTTGTGGTGCAAGGACATCCACTCACATATCTGTCTCATCTCTTCAGGCTTACATCAAGCAGAGAGTGTTTGGGCTGAACTACAAATGATGCGACGCACCCCATTTGTGACAGCATATTTGCGTCGGTCACCTTGCCAGGCTGATCTAGACACGGATGCCGCCAACCGTATTTATGGCTGGATGGATGGGCGTTCGTTGTGACTGATTGATACTGACGTTTCAAGTGTTCCTACTTTTTCTGTTCGGGCTACTTGCTAGTATCCAGATCGCATGTGGTCCAGTGTGTAACACGACAACACTCATCTCCTGTTGTAAAAGTTGAATGCTTAGTTTCTGCCATGAATGTTGTCAAACTACTTTTACTTGTTTCGTCAACTCAAACTCACTGACTGCCCAGGCTTTGCTTACTAATCGAAATTCATTTAGGATTGCGCTGTATTTTCCTGTTTTAAACGCCATTTGAGATTTGCTTTCTTTCACAGCACGCACTTTCACAGGCTAGTTGTGCAATTCCTTGCCACGGTCGAGGTTTCAGGTCTGATTCATGCAGATATTCAAAGATGTTCAAGGCTGTACATTACTGACGAACTGTAACCCGAACGCGGACGTGGATTAGTGCTTCCTTACAGAAAGGACTGGTGTCTGCATGCAAAGCTGCTGTTAAGTCTGAGTGGTTACATTTGCATAAGCCGAATCCGGGACTGCTTATTAGTAATTAGTAAGTTGTTCAGCAGACTTATCGAATTCTGTGTTATCAGTTTAACCGGGTCGTCCTAACCTGGGATCATTAATTTAGGTTAACTGGACAATTCCCGTGTTTTCACTTTTGACAGTCATGCATATCGATCACATACTAGTGTGGCTGCGCGCTTACGTACGATAATTCAGTCGTGCCTTATTCAAGGTTTGTGGAGCAGTGGTTCACTCAATTGCTTCGGGAGGAGGCAGACCGGACTTGCAATACCGGTTACGTCAAAACTATTCACGCGATGTGTTGTGTCTAGAATGAGACTCAAGTCTAGTGCTTTTATTCCCAATGGACGGGCTGAAAATCTATACGGACTTGAATGTTGCCCTGTTATATGAGTGGTGTTCACTTCATACTGTTTCACACGTCTATAATTTCGTTCGATTGCTTATCTTTGTTTGTGTACACGTTTTTTGCTGTCTATCAACTGGTGAACGAACTGAAAGACCCTTCATGTTTGTTTTTATTGTGCGTGCAAGGCAGTCAGATATGCCAACTTTACTGCCGTTCATTTTCTTCCCATTCTTGAATTACACACACACACACACACACACATGCTTTGACACTTATTCATACACGGCCATTCTATCCTCCATTTTAAATGTTCTTGTTTTACTTGATGGCGATTCTATTCGTTTGCCACGCAAGTTGTGAAGTTGCATGCCTCATTTTATCTGACGGTACTCACGCTTTGTACTTTCCTAACTCCCATGCCTCCTCGTCTGCTCAGTACTACGTTACGCAATCGACCAAATTCTTTTCTGTCTCTGATCTCATTCAACATCACGAGAAACACTCGGATGGGCTGGCATGTGCTTTGCTCTACCCGGCGGCCAAAAGGGACAAGAATACTACAACTGCTGCCGCTGGTCTTGGCCTCGAAGTGGATGTGTGGGAGATCGATCGGACGGAGATTATTATGAAGCACAAACTCGGTAAGTCGCCTTCGTTTCGGCTTTGCCTATTAATTTTTTTTTCGCTTCTCCTGTTGGTCAGCTTTAGTATACTGTATCTCTTTTTGTTCCGGAACGCTCGATCTTTCCAACCTGAATGATTTATGCACCCCCATCCCAATTGTGTAGCTTATCTGCATCGGAACTTTGTGGAGGAGTTGATCGTCAGGGACGTGATAGGGATTATCGTGCTCGCGCAATCTCTCGCCTTTGCTGACGGATATCATTAAGGTCAAGATGAGAGTTTATGCATCATTGCGTTATATTTTTCTGAGTTATTTTTTTTCAGGTTGATATGTACGCAAATGTTGATACTGCTGTGATGTTAGCAACTTTCATTTACAGGGCTGCTGTTTTTCCAGCTGGCCGCGGAGCAACAGTATCCAAGTTCCGCACTCTGTGGAACTGTAACAAATTTGGCGTCGTGGGCGGTGTACTTCGTAGTTGTCCACTTTTGCTTTTTGGTTCAGTCTCACTGTGGCCAAAATAACGAAACTGTCCGCACACATTCAGCAGATTTATCGGAGTAGGCACGTCTGGTGAACACAGTGACTAATCTTGACCATGTTAACAACTCGTTGTTGCTGTTTGATAATTTCCAATCAGCGGAAACAATTTTGAGTGACATCTTGCGCTCTGCCGAGTACTTCACAGTACACTTTGCAGCTTCAAAGGACGAAGTGTTTTTGCAAGACTGCTTTGATTACGTCAGTATAATGTTTACCGACGAAGATATTAGGATTATTGGCCGACTGTTGTATGTACGCTATTCTCTTCCCGAGTTCGTTAGATATGTACAAGAGCAGAAAATATTTTTGCCTACCAGTTTGCACATTAAATTATAGTAGGCAGCCTACAAATGTGAGTAGTAGGAGAATAAAATAAGCCACTGGGAAATTTGAAAAATGTACTGATGTGCACCAAACGCTGAAACCCATTGAACTGTCATTCTGACAGAGGGAAACAATTGATGTGCTGTGAGACTGGATTAGTTGGACCGTGAAGAAGCCTGCGTTGCGGATTATCCCTCACGTGTACGCTGATGAAACAGAATTTTACAATCGTTAGCTCACTTAACTGCGATCACTGTATTGGACAGTGTTCCATTATAAACAGTTTCTAACTAAACAGTGATACACTGCCTATATAGTGCTTTAGTTTTACAGAATATCCCCTTATATACTCAACCCTCTTTATTTGGAGAAGGTCTACAAGTGAATGGCGTGTAGAGGATTTTTCGCTTGGGACTGTATGCTTTTTACTCTGCTGTAAGTAGCCTCTTTAAAAAGAAAACTTTCTTATGCTCCGGTGAGTTGTGGTCGTCGTCGTTTTCGTCCCATATTTTGTTTCCACTGTCGTTTTCTGTCGCCCACTGGTTTTTTGATCAATGCGGTCAACACTGCTCATTTTCATTTGTTCCTAGTTAGTCTTACTAGCTGAAATGGTTTGCCTTGCTGTTCATTGGGTTATTTTTTATTTAAAACATCTCGGTCAGTCAATCTTTCTTTCCGAACAAACCTGCTGTCTTGTCCTCTCTCCACACGGTTGGCTTCATCCGATTCGGATTGGCCTGTCGTAATGACCGAAGCCAAAGGAAACCTGCGCTTAACCATGACAGCAAGTGGCTTGCGCTGCACCACTCGCGGTTCTACTCACATATCACGTATCCGGTGTAAACCCGAAGGAATAAGACCAGCAGGGGTGTGAGTGAGGCCTTTGTGCCCAGTCGGCCAATGCTGGTTTGCCAATTGAATAGGTAGCAGAAAAAAGAAACCCCCATCTGTTGGAAAATAAACAGGGAGAGAGACTGCAATGGTAAGATATATACTGAGAAGAAAGGTATGTAAAATATAGTACAAGAAGCATTTCAGTATACCAGTACATGTTAGTGTATTCTAGAGAGGATAAAAGTGAAGAACAAGATTCAGATTGGACTGCGTAAAGAACAAGCAAACGATTCATCACACAATACACCAACAAACCTGAGGAGGAGAATGAGTAGAAGACCGTAGACACCCACGTCTCTGAAAAGAGGAACGGATTAGTAGCCAAACGACCATAGTCTTGGTCGATGCAATTGTTAACAAAAATAGAATTGATATACTGATATGACCTACCTGAGCCTAACGTACTTGTCATCTCTTCACCGACGGTGCACTATGAGTACGCTGGTGACCTACTAATCCAAGGCGACCGGCGCATTCGCGGCTGCACACATCGCAACGCCATATAGTCATGTCACCATGACATATGGCACCAATGGTTTTTTTTTGTACCGCGCGCTTTCGTTCTCAGCCGCGCAATAACTGTGCGTTTAACCCGCGGACGCTTGTCCGAATCATATTCCTCCAGGCCGTCCGATTCAACGCTAAGTTTTCCCAACATCTAACATCAATTTTACAACGTGAAAGACTTACCTGCACTCCTTCCGCACACATCTTTCACAACTTCCCATTATGTGAATCTTTATGCATTGTTTTCTTGTCTATTTTCCTGTCTGTTACTCATATTGTTGTTTCGTCCTGTTTCCCCCACACATCGAGTTTCAAATTTCATAATGCTTTGTTATGGTACTACGTTATCGAAGCATCGTTCTACATGGATCCTGTCTCAAAATAATTTAGTCACGATGCGATTTTCTTTTAACAACGAATTAGAACTTCTTTATATATATATATATATATATATATATATATATATAGTTTACATGAACAACATTGTCATTATTGACACAGTGGTCTATGAACAGGCAGTTACGAGAGTTGGCCGTTTCTACGCGTCACTAATCCGTCCTGTTTCAAATACATATGGATTGTTTCCATTCAGTGGTTCACTTTCGCCTTATGTCCTCCTGGATTAACCTGTCGTTATTTTTTGGCATTGTTTGGAGGCGCCGTTAGTTGTACAATCAATTTCGAACTTTGCTACCCGTTAGTTTGCGTCGCGACTGTTTTTTATCCTCCAACAATGTACCTATGCGCGTTTGTGCAAGGTGCACTTTGTGTTGTGTCTCATATCTACATTAATTTACTCACTAACGCGGTTGACGGCATCCATTTCGGATTAGCCTGTCACAATGACCGAAGTCAAAGGATGCCTGAACGTAACACACCACAAATAGCTTACACTGGACCACCTATGGTTCCACTCCCACACTATATATCCGATGTAAACCCGAAGTAATAAGATCAGGAGACGTGTGGGTGGAGACCTTTTTGTTCAGCCGGCCAGTGCTGGTTAACCGGTTGGTAGACTGGCATAAGAATGAAACCCCTATCTCTTGAAAATTAGAGAGGCTCTAACGGGGAGATCTAAATTGTGGAGAAGAATATTGAAAATGTAATGTAAGGAATAGTTCATTATAAGAGTACATGCTATTACGTTCTAGAATGAACAAGAAAGAAAAACAAACGTTACGTTTGAGCTATCAAACAAACAAAACATTCATTATACAATGCATCAACAAAGCTGAAGAAAAGGAAAGGTGGAAGGCCACAACGACCCAGGTTTCTGTAATGGAGAGTTGTTGATTTATCCAGAGATGGCGATCTCTGGCTGATGTGAACGTACCAGTAGATATAACGTATACAGTTTATTTGAGTCTACCTTACTTATCGCCTCTTTGGCGACGGCCACATGGTCGTCACCACGACCTGTAACATCTGTTGTTCTTTTACGTACCGCGCAACTGGCGCTGATAGAACCTTTAGGTGTCTGTCCGAATCGTATTCGTCTTAAACCGTCCGGTTCAGGGTCAGGTCTTCTCAAGATCATAAATCTATATTGCAGTGCAAAAGACTTACCAGGATAACATTCTGGTATCTCAGTTCCTGACCACAAGGATTCCACTTACTTGTTTTCACTTGCCGTTTAGCAGCTGTTTCGGAATTCGTTTGTCCCCCATCCTAGCCAACTAAGCTGACTGAATATCAGCATCGTTTCGATTCCGTCCATGTCGACTCGCCCTATTATCTCAGTGTTCGGAACTATATCCGACCACCAAATACCCAAGGTATGTCTTTGACATTGCAAATGCAAGTAGCTCAGATAGCACACGTTCTACTGATAAAATATCAGCATTTCAGTGCCGTACATCAGTATAGACAGCATCATTGAGCGGTAGATACAGAACTTAGTGGTCATTTTCAGGCTGTGGTTTTTCTAAACACGTCTTTCGAGAGGTATGAAAGCAGTACTAGCCTTTATCATACGAGCTCGTAACTCGCGGTGCACGAACAAATTGCTACTCAAGTAGTGGAAGTCTGCGCAGCTGTCGACAACGTCTTCATTGATGCAAATTTCAGATGCACGTGCGGGAACAGCACCTCTGCCCGGAGATAGCTACAAGAAAGAAAATTTCTTTCCTTTGTTGATATTCACTCCAAGCTTGGAGGCCGCGTTCGCGGAAGCCTTGGTCAGTCGCTGTAGTTCGTGTTCGCTGTTTGCAGACAGTGCGCAGTCATCTGCAAACAGAGGTATGTAGTAGGCTTTGGGCGCCGAAGTGTCGAATATTCAGCAAGCGTTCATCCATCGCGTACTCAACTGTTCAACGTCGTCTTCTGCCGAATCCTAAAGAGCAACTGTTAACATGGCAGTCAAATATAAACTAAATAGGATTGGGATAGGACACAACCCTACAACACGCCAGTGACAATGCCAAAATCATCGGAGGTCCAATATGCTAATTGATTCGGTTTGGTAGCACTCTTGTTAACACCCTTCCAGCACGGTTCATTTGACTGATGCCGAGGTAATTGTCGATGCATTACTTGCTATCCTTACCCATAGCCAATTTTGCGCTCAAGGCATCTTTGACCTATTGAGGGACTAGTTCCTGCTCCCAGATGGAGGGAATCAACTAGAGCCAAGCGCGCTCCAAAACTGGGTCCCCATGCCTCGGTAATTCTCCTGGCAACCCGACTTCCGTTGCAGCCTTTCATTTCGCAGTTGTACAGGAGCTGCTCGCACCTCTGCTAAACCCGGAGCGAGGGCAAGTGAAGCTTTGATATCCTCTCGTGACAGACTGTTCACAGCCTCTCAATCAATAGTAGCCGGCCGGTTAAGTAGGCTGCGAATGTGCTCGCACCGGCCTTCCACGATTGCCTCCAGTTGAGTGCATGAAAACCTAGAGTCCACGTAAATAAGTGCTTTGGTAGACTGGATTGATGGACCAAAAGTCGTTTTCAGCGAATCGTAGAACTTATGTTGTCGGCAGTCATCGTAACCCTGCATCAGCTCACCCTGCTTTTTCCACCAATCGTCCTCGATTTCGCGGTTCCGTTTGATGAATTGACTACGAATACTCCGTAATATGGCTCTGTTGGCTTCACTGTCTGGGTTCATTGTGGAAACGGCAGAAGCCTCCTTTTTCTCTCACATCAAGCTGGAGACAACTACGCTACTGTCATCGAACCAGTCCAGGCGTTTCTGGCGTTGAATACCTATCAGTTCGATGGCTGCTATCGGGATCTGTTCCCTTAAGTGTCGCCACATATTCTCAGTTGTAGCGGATACCGTGGCGTTTTTCAGACGGATGGCAACTGCATTCTGACATATGGACTTCATCGTTAAATTCTCCGGCCTCTTAACATCTACGTTTTCGCCGCTGTCCACGTGATGTGCATTAGAAGGGCCTGCTAATACGAGTACACCACTTGGTCCTTACCAGTGTATAGTCCATTCTACATTCAGCCCCGCGCATTACTCGCGTGCTACGCACTTCGCGAATGTCGTACTGTTGTACAGTTACGTAGTTAGCCAAATTGTGATGAATGCTTCGTGGGTAAGCTCAGGTATTGCTGTCGCTCACATCCAGCTGGAATCGAGTGTTTGTAACAGCCGGCTCGTGAGTAGCAAACTTGTGAAGCAATCGATCGCCGTTCTCATTTATTGAACCTACCCCATGGGGTCAGAGGACTTCCAGTCAGGCTATGGAATCGCGGTAAGCTTGAGCGTTCGAGTCATCCAAGACAAACAGTCGGTCACTCATTGGTGCCGAGCGGATTGTGGCGAACAGCTGATCATAGCACTGGTCCTTTGTATCATCGGTGTGGCACATAGTTTGACCATGAATATCAAGAAATGTGGTACATCTATCTCGTTCGAGTCTCAGGTACATGCATGTTAACCTGTGCG
>JTDE01020790.1:3599-47676 GCA_014338405.1 Paragonimus skrjabini miyazakii | reverse complement strand
AATGATATAGTTATGTTTCCAAAAGTCTTCAAGGATAAAATAATTCTAATGGACTTAATTATTCATTCTAACTAGGTGCCCTCCGTAACATTTCCCATTGTACCCTTAACAGTCATGTTGATTTCCATGCAATAATTAGATGGTTATCAACAAGTTCACATTTAAAAGGATGCATGATAATCTATCTCAGTCGAACACTTCACGATCGGTTTCTTCCAGGTATGAACTTTTTAGGTAGAGACAGGCTGAAAGAAATTTGAACTGGCAAACCTTTGTGATACAAGCAACAGATACTGTCGAGTTGACAATCGGTCTTATAAATGTCGCTTTACACACGTTTTGTATAGCAAATGGGTTCATTGTCTGTTTTTTCCCTTACCTGTAAATCGTGTTTGTCTAGTCGTAAGTTATCCGTATGTATAATTGACTTAATGCTATCTGCAATGATGAACACTGTGTATCGGTTCAAACGGTTTGTCTGATATCACTTTTGACTGGAGTATACATTAACCATTGGATTCCCTTTAACAAGTTAATCAAAGCGGAAACATATCGTCTTCTCACATCAGTCGAAAGTGTAAAAAATGTGAAGCCTGTTTTACGTGATCGCGAATACATTATGTCTAGTTGTTCTGTCTCTCACGTTATCAAACAGTTCATTTGCAGCCTCAGTGACTCTATGCTTGCAGAAAAAATTCATGGATATCTCAGGGAATGACAGTACATTTCCTGAAGTGGCTAAGACATCCGATGACGTAACGAGCACATACCGATGGATCCGTCGCTCGAAGTCCTGCGTCATCGGTTGTTAGACCTCTCATTACAACAGATCACCATGTCGACCCACAGTACTCGTTCTAAATATTTTCACGCAATCAAAACCCGAACTTGCTGGCCTCCGTTCAAGCTGGTTTGATCTGAACTCGCCAGGCAGTCTTGTGTTCGTGAAAGTGGTTGAAGCAGGCCGTTAGGATACCGCGGTTCTGTGGATGATAAAACGCTTGTTATGAATGTGTGTGTCCATTTCCGGTCTATCTCTTTGTCTGCAGTATATAACGTACATGCTTCGCGTTTGTGACTAATAGGAGTAAACAAAATGTTAACATACGGCAACGTGTCTTCCTTCTGCTTTAGACAGTGTGTTTTGTGTATCTTCATCAGTTTCGTTTTAAGTGAGATGTTAATCATAGGTAGTTCTTCGTTGTCTTCATGATGATCTGTCCCGGCTACATTGGATGATGGGCGCACATTTTCCATTCCACTCGTTGATTGTTTTTCATGGAGGTACGAAATCCGTTTTTTGGCGAACCGCCGAATTGTAAGCTCAGTGACACTATTGTTGATCATCACAGTTTACTCGTTGAGCTCAGTGTAGTTGCCAGTGACAAAGATATCGACTATAACTTATAGTGATAGCACTTATTAGTTCCAGTTATTTTGATCGCTCTTGCTGTTTAGGCGCGCGCGCAGCCCGATTAGCCAGTTTCCGTGTGATCTACATTGTGTCATATCAGCAAACAAACTGTAACACGGGAGCCGACTATTTAAGTCGCTACAGCCGCAGACGTAGAATGCAAACGAGAAAAACGTGTTAATATTCTGTTCAGGTTTGAGAAACACAACTATGTCCGCTTAAACGTTTTTTCTTCTTCTCTGGTTTTCACGTGTGTACCCGCTTGCTCGCCGTTTGCCAACTAGTGTTTTTTGCAATTATCAAATGGCGCTGGGGGCGATCGATGTGTCAATGTGCTTTGCAAATGTCCTCTCACTATCATTTGTAATTCGATCGTTTGTTTACCAGCTGTTGACTCCTTGTTGATGTGTTTAGCAATTCCTATTCTTTTCTCTTTTAATTATGATCTGGTGCTTACTCTCTTTTCCTCATTGTTCCATTGTAGTCAACCATCAGGCTGATTAGCAGTATAATGTGCTGATTTCGTTTATGGATTCTGTTATCTTAGTGTTCCTCGTTTTCACATCCAACATCGATATCGGTTTACATGTTTGGGATAGAATTTCAGCGTTGATTATCTTGCTATTCTAATTACCTCAGTTCTATTTACATTCTTTTCTTCCTATAGTTACTCCATTTTATAAATGTTATTCACGATCGTTTGGATAATTTGTATAATTATTTCCTGACGTTTTTCGTCCCCATTTCTCAGGATCTGGTCAATATGGTGTTGTTTACGAGGCTTTGTGGAAACCATACAATCTATTGGTCGCAGTGAAGACACTCAAGGTATTTCCTAATTCTCTCATATATTATTGATGCAAATCGACAAATCACTGGTTGAATGAAGGCTGCGACAACTACTGTTGTTTATACGGTGGTGGCCGACGGTCGCGTTGCCTAGGTTGATTTATGAACGCGACACTTGTCTTCAGTCGTGTGACTAGTTCCTGGGCACTGTCAGCAGAGCACGAATGGTTTTCATCGTGTTGTTCGTGTCTACTTTTGACAATTGTGAATATTCTGTCCTCTTGCTCTGACATTCATTGTTTGCTCGTTCTAACAACGTGTCTTGGCATCGATTCTGTCTGTACGACTGATGAAACGCGATCCATTCTTTGCGGTGATTATTCAGCCTATATTTACGGATACCATACCATATAGTGTTGCACATCAGCATGCATCTTGTGAAGCCTAGGTTGGAAACCGTTTCAATCAATGTATGCGTCCTTTTTACGGAGGTAGTCACTAAAACATAAGTGATTGTTATGTGACTGTTCTCTTATAGCCTTCCTTGATTCACTTCAATAATCTTCCTTACTTATCAGATGCTGCCACATGATAACGACAGCGTCTAACCTGTTGTTTGTGATTATCCCCAATTCCTTGAATGTCTTCAGTCTGAATGTAGATGAGTTATCATCTATGGAGATCAATATAACATCAAATTCTTGAGTCACTACTTTCGGTTCTATCTTGAAAAAAATATTGTTTGCTTCTCTCATCATCATCATCATCATCATCATCATCATCATCATCATCATCATCATCATCATCATCATCATCATCATCATCATAGACAGCAATACATCAGTGGTTCACACTGATGCTTAACTGCTACTCGCACTTGAGTCATTTAGTTAAAGGCGTGGTGAAAAGAACGATTTCTGTTTCGTGATCTCATCGTGAGATATACATTTGTAGGATTCGAATGAGTGATTCCGGCTACGGTCATTCCAAAATCTCACATTTCTTCGTCACAGAATTCAGTATCTCGAATTATGATATTTCGAATGTGATGCTTGTTTTGGCGCTAACTATTAATTCTATAGTGAATCACTGACGTACAGTGTCACGTATCCAGCATATCTCTATTCTGCTACCTTTCTGTGCCTTTCTAGGAGGATGTGACCGTTCGTGACGAGTTTTTGGAGGAAGCCCGACTTATGAAGAGTCTACGACATCCTAACCTCGTTGAATTGTTAGGTGAGTGTATCATGTACAATTAACTGTGAGACGTACACGGACGTCGGTTCTGAAATGTACCATCTTTTTGTTTCCGGTGATGTGACCACATTTTTCACTCCTGTTTATAAAAATGAGTTTACGTGCTCTCAATGCTGTTTTGTGAGCTGAACTTATAATTGTTTGATTTGTGCACTTCCTCAGACTTTTCAGTCCGATCCCGTTGGAATGCAAAAACTTCGCTCAACATTGTACTGTTGACTTTGCTGAATATTTCTATTTCTTGTTCTGAATATGCATCCGGAAATTTCGTTTCTGCATCCTTTCGCTGTGTGCATTTTATCAATCTTTTCCCACCAACGCAAGACCAAATTCCTGCAAAATATGTAGCTGCATACTGAAAATATCTGAATTCCAGAATTAATGTGGGCGGTCATATTAGGCGTTTGGTGCTAAGTGTACACGCTATTTACGGATTTTCTAACCTTTACATTTTATCGACCGATGGGTCCGGCAAAAGCTACTACCCACATCTAAGGGATGTGCTGAATTCAAGACTTTTAATTTGTAATTGTTACCTACCCGGCGCTAGTGGATGCTCTTCCGCGCACTACAACTTCATACTCCTCTGCATCGCCCACTAGTTATGATTGTATTTGCTAGCTCATCATCTTTCTGTCTTGTTCTCACATGTCACCTTTGTGACCATCTCCGCAGATGGCTGACTGGTTCTGTGAGTTTTGTATATTCAATTGTAGACGTCTCTATTTACGAACGGGGACGTTTGCCTCAGTATCTGTTGCCATTGTTACGCTGGCGTACAGCTGACATGCTCATTTCATTCCGCCGATCACGGTCTGGTAGTTTTGAAGTTGGTTTGGTTGGTGGTCAAGCAACAACGTGGTCACAAAATATGAAGACCTTGACTGCTCCATTGAGCAACGTGGGTAGGTGTCGCCTGCCTGGCTGGGGTCCTCGTGATCACTCAAACCGCTGGTTAGAGACGCTATCCGAGATGGCGATGTGTCGCAGTCAATGGCGTACCTGTATCCATTCCATTTCCGCTTCTTCCTCTTAGTCTTTTCTCAATAATTTTCACCCTTAATAACGTTTTCTTCTAGGATATTCCACGTCACTGTTGAGGCGAGCGGCGGCCCGAGCCACAGTACCTTTTGGTCAGGCTCATGGCTGTTATGATGATGATGATGGTTTCCCTATAGAAACCACATTCCGACTTTTTTTCAGTCGTGACCTCTCGAGCTTTATGCTGTTTTATTGTGATTTTGAACATCATGTGGTACATATTGACTGAAGATGTCCCATTTTGTTTGTCATTCTGGTTGTTTTGAGCCTTACCTCCCGAGGAGACTGACGTCCAATCCGGCTACTTTCCTTCGTCTCGCGGTATGCGGAGAAAGTACTTCATTATAGCATCTTACTGACAACCATTCGTACCTTCAGTGAATGTGACAACCAGAGAGTTATGACCTTGTCTTCACCATTTCGGAAACCCTCCAGTTTTATAACTTGATGCCTTAAGCATAAAAAAAGCGGAACTCAACCTGTTTGGTAATGCATTGATTATCTTTTCATTCTGTAATGTACGTTTGCTACTGGATTCCCTACACTCATCCGAGTGCTGTGGTGTAATACATATCACTAAACGTCGTCTCACCATCTGGCGCTACATCCTTATTCGAAGACCACAGTTGGGTTGTGCAGATTTTACTGTGCACACGTTACTGATAGAATGACAATATATAGATGGTTATGTCGAACATTCCCCACTCCCAACGTTTGGCGATAATTTCCCCCGTGTCTCCATTCGTCACTTGTTTGATAGTTGACATTACACGATGCACGCTTGGAAGTTTGTAGTATCCTGAAATGTGGGTTTCGCCAACTGACAGATGTTGATCAGAACAACAATGTTTTGCTTGATTTCTCTAAGGCTAACATGCCAACCGGCTTGAGTGTTAGGGGTGACTCTTGGTTGAATCTTGTTTGTTCCTATTTAACAATAGTTCCTGCTGTCAGGCTGCTGCTGGATTATCTACCACAGGATGAGAAGGCCATCACCTGTGACATTTGATATTCGAGTAATTGAGAGGTTTGCAACGCAAGTGCACGGTAGATCCTACCACTTGACCCAAGGACACGGTTAATGTTCGTTGAAGATGCCTATAGTTTATTTGTTTATATCTACCTTTACTTGCGTCATTTAGCCCAAAGCAAATTGTTTGGTTGCGTGAACATCACTGCAGTCGAGTCAAGCGCTTTGCCTCGTGATAGCCGGACGGACTCGCAAGGCATTGACGTGGTCACGGTTTTTGAAGACTTTATTGGCGCCGCTGGGTAACATTGAGAGATGTCATCTGATTTTTCTCGTAGTATGACATTGACCATTGGATGTTAGAGCTGTCGGATATGGTAGTGTGTCGTAGTTATTCTCTTGTCGGTATTCTGAAATTTGCTAGTGTTACGTAATAGATTTTTGATTAAGATGTTACTTGCCATTTCATTGATAGTCGTTGTGATGATCTGTACTACCAAGGTCATTGTTCTTCATATAATCTGTAACTCGACGATTGTGTACATAAACATTTTCATGATCAATTGCTTTTCAAGGACAATTACGTTTCCCAGTGGTAGATCTGTTTTCGCATATGTTGGAACATGGTTGAGTTCCGCATTTTGTAATCTTTAACAATCCGTTTACATACATTGACGCTGTATGGTCTTCACTTTAATTACTGTCACTAAGTTACTGATACAGGGATGTGAATGTCAACTGTAACGTTTGTGTGGACGTGATACTTGGCCTGTTCCAAGAATTTCGACACCGTATTTTTTAACAGGAGTATCTTGTTAAACGAATGCGATTTGCACATGCACTCCTTAGGCGTGAGCGTGTATCTGTAGACCATTCTTACAGATGCTCATTAATTTCAGAGTGGCCATTATTATCGGACAACGGTCTAAATGATTTATATGTCCAGTATCAATGTGTTCGAGGCAGTACTCTTTTCCAAGACCTTATTTCCTGATAAATAGAAAGAAGGTAGCATTATCATGTCCTAACTGTTCAATGTTACATCAATATGGTGGTTAGTTTTTTCGTTTTGGTTGAACACATACTTGACCAAGTTGGATCTCACGCTAAAGGAAACATCATCTTCCTCACCCAACCTTAGTTTCTCAAAGGGTAACCTTTCCTTAGCCCGTCTCAATTCCCATCTTTGTTTTATGTTTATTTTTCTCAAATAACTTCACCCATTCAGTACTTTGAGCTAACTGTTCCGAAAATTCACTGTCCTTGATTGTTTGTTTCCTGCCGTGTTCCACATTTATCGCACGTCTGTTTGTCAGTCAGTTCGAATGTGCGTAAAAACACTCTCATGTTCGCATCTGTTTGACTTTCAATCAATATTCCTTATCCGTTTATCGACCGTGGTCGACATTATCTGCTTTGAGCAGTTTACGTTTATCGACCGCCTCTTCGCTTCTGGGCGAACCGCTTAAACTATCCTATTTATAGGCTGCAGTTTTCAAATTCTGGTAAGTGTTTCACTCACCTCTTTTCGGAAAGAAACATTACTCCCACTTTTGTTTGGGTTGATCAGCAGTGCCTATCTTGCGATTATTGATCTCTAATCCCAGCTCTAAATCTGTCCGTAAAAATGCCCTCTCCATCTGCTCCCTACTCAGATATTAGATTACAGGTCAGTCCTCTTCTTCGGTCCGGGTAGTCGGGAAGAATTCTGCCTTCACAACAATTGTGTAATTACTACTTATGAGTAGACAGGGAGTTGGTTAATTTCAAGTTGAACTTCTTCCACGTTTGATTACAACTTTCGCATTTACGTAGACTGTCTAGCCCAGGCTCTATAGAAAAGATGCACTAAACTGGAATGTCGCTCTTGTTGGAGCTCGTTGGTGGTAGGTAATGTTCAGCTTGAAATTAGCCATCCCCCAGTTACGTATCAGTGATCTAAAATGTCGTTTGCAAATTTCAATAAATTCAGATGTTTTGGTCTATCTTGGTAATCTTCATCGCCCTGTTGTCGGTAGGAGTTAACAGCCAGTAACTGTTTCTACTATCGAGACGACCGGGCAACCTGATCATTACGCACAAGCGAAAGTGGTTGAGAGTTCGGACGGGATAATTCGGTCATGCCTAGTGTGATCAAATGCGCCGTAGTCGACATGTTTGAAAGCGCGGTCGGAGTTCTAATTCAGGCCGTGGTCAGGCTATGCATTACTGACGAGATCTGGCAAAAGTTAAACTCGAATTTGGTGCTCCTTTCCGAAACAGGCTGGTTGTGTGAATGCGATGACTGCTATCCAGTGTGGGTACTGTTCAACTTGGAAGATAGGTACTCATTATTCGTTTGAATAGAACAGTCAGAAGACACAAATTACGATATGAATTCATTTCGCACACTCTCGTCAGTCGTAAACGTGTGACTAGCATGAAAACAAAACCAAACAAGACTTAAGTGAAACGGTGCCATGTTTTGCCGCGACTTTGCTGAGGCGCCACCGATCGGCTTTGTTCCTGTCATATTCTACCACATTAAAACAGTCAGTCTTGTTCTCCCCTCGTTTGTTGAATGATTCTGTTTATTGACTATCTACTCGTTTTTCTGAACAATCTACGGATTTTCTCCATCCGGTATGCGACTGATACAAGCCTCCACTCAGCCTCTGGACACACTTTGTGCTGGCAACTTTCAGTGTCCAAACGCTTATGCATGTAGGTCAACAAACAGTAGATTAGAGACTTCCTTTATTGATATCAGTCGTTTTGTTGAATCACACTCGAAATTCGAGTCAGGTACTACATCTTTAATTTCTGTTGATTGCTTCACAATGCGCGTACAATATGTGATTGTTTGGAGACCCTGCGGATTAGACCACTAAGCAAACCAGCGTTGTAACTCTCCTGAACGTATGCGCATTAGATACGCTGTTTGAGTGGATACCCCTCAACAACTGTCCTTGTGCTGTCATACTTGAAGGTACGGTTGAAGCATCGAGTGACGCTCGTCATGAACGCCGTCTGTTTGTTGTTGCGGCCTTTTTTTCTACGGGCTATATTGCAGACGCAGTTAAAGATTAATCCCATCACCGGCTCACCGGCCATTTGCACACCATGTGTTACATGACCATGGTAGTACTGGCTTGAGGCGTTTCCGTAGTCCGAAATAGATTTATTTAAACTAGGAAAGCCATGAGCGTTCCATAACTGCGTGAGCACAGCTGCTCCTAGCCTCGATCCCACCCATCGAACGACATTGATGTGCACTGGGCACACAGCTGGCATGTGTTGCTTAGGTATAGTACTACTGTTCGTTCAGCCACTAACGACCAGCTTTCTGTGCTCTCCCTGGAAATTCTTGACGTTCGCTGAAATATTTCATCCCACAATGAGTATGACTGAGTTTGTCAGACCTACGGGACTCCGGGAGCAACTAAGAGAGGATCGCGAAGCTTGATGGAGTCAACGCATTTCTGAGATGGTGCAAGAGGCTACCACCGGAAGCTCCCAAAGGCTCTTCCGTCTCACTCGAACAACGAGTAGCAGGAAGCTAGGTCTGAGCGACCTAATCTACGGACCCAATGATTTGCCTATCGATACCCCGCAGCGACGCTAGGCTGATCACTTCCAGTGTCGGTTCAGTTGATCACTTATGCCTCTGACTACACGTGGCGACACCTTTTGTTCTGATTAGTCTATTCATCTCTGCCCGCCTTCGGAAACATGTCTTGCTTGGGACCACTTCCCTGAACCGTCATGGGGTACTCGATTTAGACGAACTCTCCTGCTTTTTATAGTGGGGACCCACTCTTAGTTAGTCAAGCAGATGACGGCTGTTCCTCGGAAACTGGATCAATGAGGTATTTCCAAATATCCGAGGTTCGACAAATATCTTCACCATTTTCAAAGATTTTCGACATATTATCTGTGCCTCCGAGTCATCTTCCAGCATGTCTTTCTTCAAGTAGTTAAAACAGAAGAGGAGATCAGACACCCGTTTTTGAACGCCTCTTAAAATTAAGGACATTCGAGGTAGGTGTCCGTGAATTCATTCTATTTATTCACATTCTATTTATTCTCTACCGATAACTGGCGGTCCTGTGGTCAATTGGCGTTCATATTTGAGTTGTACATAAAGGCTTCTACTTGATTCATTTATGACTTAGGTGCAAAAATGCGCCACTCGACATATGCCGTCCGTGAGATGAGTCATATTTAAACAACCGATTGCCACTGAACAAATCGTCCAGCTGACTCCTTTCCATAGTAAGAGCAGAACATCGATGACATCGTTGTGGGGTTTCTTCGTAGCTTCTGAAGTGTGTTTTGTTGGAGTATGTGCATATGTGACAAATATCCATCTTCAATCTGATCCGTACCAAGTTTGATCGAAATACTGGGTGAAACTGTACACAGGCGTTCATTCGTTGATACCTTGTTGAGAAGGCATCTCTCGATCTTAGTGCTCAGTGCAGTCACTGCTGCAGTTTGATGGGTAGATTCGACTTCATCTTCAATGTCCCTGGGCAACAACCACTGATTCATAACACTTTCCAAAGTCGAACTCAAGTGAATGACAGCGCAAGGCCCAAAAAAATCCGTGTTTCTGAGATGCAACAGAGATCCAGTTCCATATTCGGGAGAGAGTTTGTTGGGGCAGCCTACTAATCGGTCTGTTTGAGGATGTGGGCATTAATAGCCTCAATGCTTACCATCTTTCCTTATATCAGAAATTAGGAGCAGAGGAAACAGCGGGAGTAGAAAATTCAGTTTGAATTCAGTTTGATGAACTGGTCGTTTCCACTATCTGTGGGATGGATAATAAAACCTAGTGGTCGATTGATCAGGTAACACAATAGCACCTGTATGAGGGACATTACATATGTTTATCACATTAAGCCTATTGAATGAATAAATTTGGCGTGTCCTAACCAACATGATGCACAGTGCAGTCTGAAATCAAGTTCGACGTCAGCTATTCGGATCGTTCTCAGTAAACGCGAATCGCTCGAATGTTTTATTTGTAATACACTTCCGCCAAACTTACTTGGATGTAAACGGTTGCGCCTTACATTGATAATGTCAACCTATTGTTTGGCGTGACGTGTGTTTTATAAAAGCCGTAGCTCGCGATTGTATGATGCGAGATAATCAACTGATAATTTGGTAACGAAAATGGGAAGCATTCACTAATCAAGTGGAAGCAGAACCCGTCCGGTTTCTTACGTGACAACCTTTCGCTCCGTCGGACATCTTGTTCTGGGCATTATGGGTACATATTCATAAAGATTTTGTTCATTGAATCTTTTCCTTTCTGTTTTTTTTTCTCGCTGACGTTTTTTTCCGATCTGGTTCAATTGTTCTTTGCACCTACTTATCTGGCACATGGTTTCATGGAAACCATATGTTTGCTGTCGTGCTATTATCTGTCCTGACGCTGATATTCCAGTGTTAAAATTGTACAGGCCTTAAGCAAAATCTTCATCCACTCATCACTTCCGAAAGATACTTTTCAACGGCGTAAGGTGATTGTATGATTTCACCCTTGATTGTGTTGTCGTCGATATATGCTAGGAAATCTGCGCTTCCTCTGGAGATCATCAGGTGATTTAAGATTTCCTCACAATCTTCTGGGGCTAAGTGTTTAGATGTGTTGGTTCAGTGGGCAGTCAGTAGCGTGATAGTCAATGCAGTCGCTTCATAGTTATGCAGGCTGTAGTTCAAATCCTGGTCGTTGCAACGACCTGCACCAATGATTACCTTTCATAAGTGCGATACTTGAGTCTGATACATAATTTCCCTTGAGGCTAGACGAAAAGTTCGTATGAGAATGAGAGCTACGATCAGTTTGGAATGATGCTCTATTAATGTTATACAAATCCCGAAATACTTAACAATAATTAGTAGCTGTCGCATTCCCATAGACTTTCCAGTCGGCTCCTTTCGAAAAGAAGCACTAGACTCGAGTTTCGCTCTCATTAGAACTTGTCAGTAGTGCATATCATCGTCACTGCCGGGACTTGAACCACGGACATTCAGTTCGTGAGGCAACTGTGTTTACCACTGCGCCATTGACCTCACGTTAGGCACGACCGAATTAGCATATGAGAAGGCTCATCCACTTTCGTTTGTGAGTAATGGTCAATTGTGGGTGATGTTCAATCTATATGAAAATCAAAATCCCCTACTACTCATCAGTAATCAAATACCGCTCAACAAGTCAATGATTTCCGTGATTTCAACTTGGAGAGAAGTCCTAGTCGAGGGGTCATCGATTGGAGTTAACAGACAGTAACTGTGTCTCCTCTCGAGGCGATCGGGCAACCTGACCATTACTCACAAGCGAAAGTGGATGAGCGTTCTCATATGATAATTCGGTCGTGCCTAACGTGAGGTCAATGGCGCAGTGGTAAACACGGTTGCCTCACGAACTGAATGTCCGTGGTTCAAGTCCCGGCAGTGACGATGATATGCACTACTGACGAGCTCTAATGAGAGCGAAACTCGAGTCTAGTGCTTCTTTTCGAAAGGGGCCGACTGGAAAGTCTATGGGAATGCGACAGCTGCGATCAATTGTGGGTGATGTTCAATCTATATGAAAATCAAAATCCCCTACTACTCATCAGAAATAGTTAGTAGCGTTACTCAGCTAACTTGAGTAGCTCTATAACTTCAGATCGATTGAGAAGTTCTGGTTTCGGAATCGTCGACTGAAGTCAATTGAACAATCAGCCAAAAACTCCTCTCATAATAGTCAAATCATCTGAACGCCAGTTGCACTGATTATGACCTAATAGTTGTAACTTGATGTTCACGTTGGTTTCTCTGTTCTTTTATTTTATCACTCAGAACTTATTGTAATTTTGACTTACTTCATGTTCTTATTCTGTCACCTGATTGTTTGACGATAGAGCGTCAGTTTAGACTGAGTATATTTTGCTGCTGTCACTGATTATAGTAGTGAGAATGAACAGTATCAACTGTACAATATTTCGAGTGTCGTTTGCACACTGTTTTTTAGCTATTCAAATGTCTGATAGTCGAATCAATTTGTGGATTTTCGGCCAATCTGGTTCCATCCGTAATTGTATGCGCACTGAGGACACAGTTTGTCTTCGTATGCAATATGCAAAAAAACACGAACGTATTGCTACTTGTCTGCTGCTCTCGTAGTTTGTTACAGTCATATAAGTTTCATTTGCTAGTGACCTGTTAATGTGCCTCTGTAACAGTGATCACGCGTGTCCTGAATGAAGGTATCTTAAAATGTGTTGCAGTAGGTAAGATTGTCTACGGAAGTGAGCAGTTTTTTGAGCGCAGGCATCTAGTTTTTGGATCTCCCAATGTACATTGCGGGTGAACGACTTCAATAACAGGCATCTGATATTGTAGTCTCAATATGATTCCAACTGCTTGATTTTTTTCTCCTGTCTATGTTTGAAACCCACTCTTCCGTGTTTCTCTATTGCGTTGACTGATTTCATGCCACACCGGGCCTGATAGTCTCAAATAACTGTCCATACACATTCACTTTTGAGTAAGTATCTCTTCGAATATATCAGCAGGAGGCACAATGACTTTGCCAATGGTACCGTACTTGTTACTTACTTTTGCCGTTGAGGTTCCGTAGTCAAATTGTTTTCGTAGACTTGTTCAACTTTTCATTTCATGCTTATGGCCGATAATGAGCCGTCTTGAGTTTAGCTTCGGGTACTGTTATCTCTTCTGTATTGTTGTATGTATATTCTGTTTAGTCTGGTCCGTTTCAAAGTTTCAGATCTGAGCCGAACGGCGGATTTATGCTACCCTTTCTAATGACTTGTTCATATGATTGATGTGTAATGTTCTATACGGTTTTAGCGGTATATTTCGTAACTCGGGATCGTGAGTTTGAATCCAGTTGCACGAAAGGTTGTCATAGTTGGTTCGTGGGATAAAGTTTTCTGTCCTGTTGGCAGTCAGATGGTTTTATCTCCATATTCGCTGTTCTATTTTGATAGAGGTGCTTAGTTTATCTTCCCTCTATCTATTTGAATACTATCCGGTATTCGTTTCGAATGGCTTAGATTGTTTTCAGTTTGTCCGTCGGGCTAGTGCTCATCGTCCCCTTCGATGTGATTTGTGTTCGAACTCAAATGTTTCGGTCCAGTAACTTGTCGTTTGGGTCACCAGTTGTCTCTGTCCAAACAGTCGGCCCAAATAACAACGTACTTCACTCTGAACTGTTGGCTATATCCACTGAGATGTCGAACATCTTCATTATTAATGTTTATATAGGGCATCTAACTGATTTATCTCTTTACTCATTCACGTCTGAACGTATTTATGCACGCTTATTTTCCACCCGATCTGTTTGTACGTTTGATAAGTTCACGTGGTTCTGTTGGACTGTTTTCGTACTGCAATGTGTGAACTTTGCAGAGGAAAATGCAGATTCACTCTGCGCATCGTTTCTCACAGGTATGTGCACGAGCGGAAACTATTTGCTGCCCGTAGAGTGATCGACCTAACTCACTGTGATAAACACGTACTTTTACACTCGTTCCCCGCGTACTTTTTCTGAATGTCCTAAAAACAAATCACATCCAACAGTGTCTGCCAAAATATTCTAAAGTACTTCAGATCATCGAAGCGTAGACCCTTCTAACTTTATTCTCAGTGAATTCTTGCTCGTTTCTAATCCGACATGATCTCGTGAGGCAGGAGGATACTGTTTGTTTTTCAACTTTTGTTTCCATAACCGTTGGATTTGGAAATCTGATGTTAACATTCATGTTTTTGTCATTAAGTCACCATTTCAATCAAACTGCGTAATCAATCGCATTTGGGGTTTGATTTTACCGATTTATGAATTTTAACCGATTCTTGCTATTCATATCCGTAAATTGTATCACGTTAACAGATTTATTGTAAGATAATTAAGGTGGAATTTCTCGTGAACTGGTTGCATGGTTGGCAACGACTGAAATCAAAGGAAGCCTGCACATGTCTATCACCACACTTGTGTCTTTTATCGTTTGATCTATCCAAACCCGGAATCGAGTATAAACTCAAAGTGGCTTGTGACCTGAGACCCAGGCAGTTTATCTAGGTGGTAGGTTAAAGTCAAATCACAGAAAACATATCTGTCTCTATTCTACAAATTAATATTCAGATCTGAGATACAGTTAAAACCGTACACGTTGGAAAGTTACAATGCTAGGAAGCATCAATCTGATAGTGAGAATGATTGATCACAAATGTGAGCAAATACTGGATCTATTGTGGTCAAGTGTGTGCTAGCGTTGACGAAACTCTTCAAGCTTTTGGACATCTGGTTTATAACATGACGGTCTCGAGATGTTATAGATAACGAAGACTTACTATTATTCCACGTATCCTCGTTATCTTCATGTATTCCTCTCGTCAACAACGCTACCTGTTGATGGGATGTCTATCTTGGTATCTAGGTCAGTCATCGATCTCAGGCGACCTACTTACTACAACTCAACTATAATCAACGCCAACTAAATGTAACAACGTGCTCAATTTCACGATTTCAACGTACCTGCTAATGAAGCCCGTTCGTCAAAATCTGGTTGTTTATACTGAAACATATTTTTGAACGGACTCCATGCATTAGGCCTGTGGGCGTTACAACAGCCGTGATGTTCTTTTATCAGTGTTAATCTTTTGTTCACAAATGTCTTTTATGCGATCGTACTTTGGCTTACTTCATACATCTGTTTGCTGTTTGAATCGTCTACTCTCACTCTCATATTGAACGGAAGGGATTATTTAATGTCTGAATACGTTTAACAACTAGACAGCATCGATATGGTGACCCTCTTCCATCCTTCTTCGGCTGATCTATCCAACAATTGAACAAAATACCTCTCCTACCTTGTGTTGATAGCATGTTCCTCGTTGGATGACTTACGGAACAAATGGAAAAATGGATCAGGACATTCAGCGTCATCCATTAAAGCCATTCTATTATATCCGAGAAGGCAGTCTCGTTTTCTTGAACACCTTGATTAAACACCATACGGATGAAACTACTGCATCTTGTGTGTTTGCCAAATACCAACAAAGGTTGATTAGTATAAAAACTTTGTGAATTTCGTTCTTGTGACATAAATAAAGTCACTTATTTGTGCGCCGTCGACCGCGTGTATCGAGGACGGACTACAAGCCAAACACGTATTGCAGCACAAAACTTCTTGTCCTCTTGCCTTCCTTGAACCTCCAGTTAGCTAATGGTGTATGCAATCATTGCTGCCAAACGTCAGCTGTGGGAGTGTCCAATGAGGTAGTTGATGCCTAGCTACCTTATTGGAAATACAAACTGATAAGCGTTACACTGAAGGCATATGTAATAACCTGCTATTGCTCTCATCAACCTCTAGATTGCTTCTACTCGCGATCAAACTACGAACCTCGTCATGACATCTACGGTTGGTTGTCGTTTCAACGAACTAATCGCTATAGAGAAGTGCATGGTTGGTCCCACACCATCTCCTTTCTTTGGCGTGGACTTTGCGTTATTATTCGCTGTAACGAAATTTACTGTTACCTCACCCCTAGACCTTCATTTCAACGATGCCTTAATATCTCAGTCTTCCCTTGGTAGTACTGGATGAAAGCTCTAGATTGGAGCTAAGTAGCACTTGCTAAGGGGGTTGAGAAGTGTTTTAGTTCACCCTTTGGTGAGCGGTGGTCAGACATCTTGTGGTCCATCACAAAGCACTCATCGATCTTGAGTCGCAACCCAAGTATTGCGTTGGATGGTCAGTTCGCAGAATCCGAAGCACTATGAAACTTTGTTGTTCGGTCGTAGATAGCCAATTCTGTTCATTCAAGAACCACTGGCTGTCAATTTTTGCCTGTCATGAACTTCGTTCTGAACATCATTCGCGGTGTAGATCAGTTTGTACGTTTCATTTGAGTGTTGCTTTTGTTTTCGCACTAGTCGCACGTTTACAGCCGGTGAACATGTACGAAATGGACTTATATCGTTAGTTGTGTCCAATGGCTACCCTGCTCAAAGAAGTCTGTGTTAAGTCCAACGATCTGTATCTACTATATTGGTTATCAAAGGTGCAGTGACTTCGTGGTTTCCATGACCACATTTCCTAGTCGTACACGCGCATGTTATATGTATTGCACGAGTTGGGCCGACTGCAGCTGCATAGTAACCGTTTGTGTTCCTAAAGCTGAGACGAATGTGTTCGTGATATGTGGCTCTCGTGCCTCAATCCGACACCATGCTATTAAGAATCAGGTGCATCATTGTGAACCACTGATGTATTGCTGTCTATGATGATGATGATGATGCATCAGGTGACCTTTAAGTCCAGTTATGCAATAGTTTGTGGTCCCAGCAGGCTCATGCTGTAACCGTTACGGATAGATCACATTTGATTAGTATTTAGCGAAAGCTTCCACGCGGATTGCAACATAATCGGTTCGTAATGTTTAGTCAGCATGTTATTTTCGGTGACATTGCATTTCCTACTCATAGCACAATCAGTTTCCATCATAATCACTATTAGAATTCTGCAGTCAACCGGTTTGTTGAATCGAGCATGGTGGGCTTTCGCGCACGTTTGAATTTCTTCAGAAGTCTGGGACGATGTCTTAGTAGACTGGTTCATACTTTACAATGTTGTTTTGCATCGATACTTGAAAGACCACCATTTCTCTTGTTTGCATTTATACTGTTAACCGTGATGTGATCCTCACAACGATCATGAAGACGAACACCCACACATCTTAAGTTTTCTGTTCATCGGTGTACTACCGCGTGTTGGCCAAAAAGTGCTTATAAGAATCACAAGGTATCGGGTGCCAGTGATGTGTTTAAATTTCACTATGCACCTAAAAGTAAATTTCCATGGTTTCCATATTCAGGTGAACATTTTCGGCCAGCCCCCATTTACCAGAAGCATTGTACCTTTTCCGCTCTAAAATATCTCGCTACCAACTTTCTGCGATTCACTGTCACTGTGTGATATCTCAGTTGACCTCTATGTTGTCTCTGTACATCTCTAAATGAGTCCAAATGAAATGGCTCGTACTGCTGCGATTGGGCAAAGTGGAAACACATACATCATGCTGATGTCCAAACACTAAGCTAACAAACTGTGGCCAAGTTGAATCAGCTGGTACCGGTAGCATACAGTAGCTGAAACATGGTAAGATGATAACAGGACGAGGTGTTATACAAACGGAACATCTTCATTTTATTTTAGCTGTACACAATGGATGCCCGCTGACCTGACTAGATTGTGACAGTTGTCAGTGTAAACCCGCTCACATTATTGTGCTTCACGACTGATGTTTTGGTTTACGTTTAATGTCCCGCTGCGCCAGTACGAGCCGCATTGTTGATACTGTTTTGGAGATGAAGTACATTCTCACATGAACCGGTTGTGGCATCTTGAACACACATTGAGTCACAGAAAAATGATATCAGAACACGCGAGATATCTTGAGAGCAAATCTCAGCGGCTGCTTGTCCGGACCTGAAGTTAAACTTCTTCTCTTTGAAAGGCGCTGGGAATTTATGTTAAAACTCTCTAATTTTTGGATTATCTGTCTCTGACTGTTCTTTTCACGCGATCCATCATTCCACATTATTTTGGTGCTTGTTCACCAAACCATTCATGTTATACGCTGTCAACTGTTTGTTTACGCCTGAGTTGCACCGGTTTGCAAGATCTCACCCAAACTGACTCATCCAATGTGCTTGTGAACAGTTGGGAATTCGTTTTTCTTCCACGAATACTGCTTATCTCTCAGAGCCCGAGCTTTTCGCTTATCCCTAACTGCTCTTCTTTAACTGTGTGCATTCAACGTATAGTTATTAATTTTGGTTTATCTGCTTTTTCTTGTCGATTCTGCCAGGTGCGTGCACGCGTGAACCTCCGTACTACATTGTGACCGAATTTATGTGCAACGGGAATTTACTGGACTATTTACGCACGCGTCCTCGCGACGAACTGACCCCACCAGTCCTGCTTCATATGGCCACCCAGGTTGCTCGCGGGATGGCATATTTGGAACAGTACAATTTTATTCATCGGTATGTCGTCCTGTTCCCTTCCCTCGGTCTATTCAAGTTGTTCCCCATTTTCCCCTACCTCATGTTATTCGAGTATTCATTCCACCCTGCTGTTTGTGGGTGGTCATGGATGCCGCTTAACATTGGATTCCAGTTATACAACTGCTAATGAATTCGACGATGATTGGTATACAGCTCTGAGTAACGAATCATCCAACAAGTGTGTTCATTGAACAACAGAGGTGTGATATTTCATTAGCAACACATCAAGCTAATATGTACTTAGCACAGTTTTAATGCAACATTGAAGACCAATCCAAGTGTCCACTGTTTATTTCAACGTGGTGTGGTGGGGTACAAGCTGCAAACAGTGGTCACAGTGAATAGTTATTCTACCTTGTTGGGTCGCTTAACACCACGCAAGCAGGGGGTTCGAACCCACGACACATGAATTAGCGTCATAATGGTAGCTCACACATCTATCTGGTAGATAACGAATTGGCGGCCACTGACACTATCGGAGGGTATGTGAATTATTCCCCTTCAGCCAGCCCTTAAAAAAAGGATATGTATCAACTGAGGGAAATACTTTATTTTCCTTCACGCAACCCGATGGTCTGGCGGATAACTGTTATGACCGAAATCCCGCGGAAGCCTACCACTGTTACGCATACTCAGAGCTCATGGATTCGACTCTTCGGCATGCTTGCTACTGATGGTCGAAACAGATGTCCATCATTTCGTTGAAACCCCGTATCGGTCCCTTTGGCAGTTGTCGTAGATGCTTACTAGCTTGTGTATCATTGACAAACGGCTGACAGATACCGGTTTTTATTAAACAAAAACGGTGTCAACTAAGTAAAGGAGCGTGATGCAAACTGATTTCGTGGGTTTCATGTAATAAGTCGCCGCAATCTGCAATTCTCAATAAAATAGAGTAAGTGTTTCGCTAAATCTCAGCCCATACGGACCATACATACACATTGATAAACCGAGCGAATGATCGGAATCATTTAGCGTCGATTTGTTGATACAACTCTCGTTTTCGACTCAATACACTTATACTTACGTGCACTCGCTTGCCCGGGTGATCAGGTGCTGGATACCATTTGTTCTTTGAATATTCTGTTTCCATGTATGTCTGTCATTTATTTGTCGATTGAATGCCGTAGTTCAAGTGTCATACACAGCTGAACAGAAAAGTATGAAGGGTATCCAATGTAAATTCTGCTTGGAAAGTGCAGTGTTTTCTGTAGAGAAATGTTTAGGTTGCCTTACAGGGCCATGTCAATTGACCAGGGCATTGTCATCTTAACGTATCTTGGCATTCTGAACGGACACTATCAATGCTAAGTGCTCATGCAATTAGTTCTTGTAGACCGACTCATGGACGGTATGATTAAAGCTGCTTGCTGATGAGGCGAGAAAGGGCATCACCATGGCCGAAATCCTCAAGTCTATGTTAGGATCTGACCTTTTGCTGACTGACTTATATTTCAGTCTCTCTGTCATGGTGGCGTCAGATACCTCCAACTATGGTGTTGATACTGTGATCTACCACGTTTGAAAAGGCTGTTGTGTTTGCTGCACGGACTCTCTCACATGCAGAGAAGAACTACGGCCAAGTTCTGAAAGAAGCTTTGGCACTCATCTTTGCCGTGAAAACGTTTCACAAGATGACCTCCGGTCGCCATTTCTGCTATCGTCGAGCAGGTCGCCATACGATTGAAACCAAGAATCGGAAGTCACGTTCGCATATGAGTCTTAGACGAACTCGGAGATACCGGCTGCCAAACTGTCAATGGATTGTGCACCACCGACTTGTGTGGGTTGGCCCAGCATCGTATTGTAATACTCTTGACAAAAATTGAATTCTCCTCGTAGGTGTTAACACGGAAAATCTTGGTCCCGAAAATAACGCGACTGTCCCAGTTAATTGCTCCCAAGACAAACCAAATGACGGGTGCAAAAAGCAACGTTATTCCGCTCCAACAGCGGAGAAAATTACAAAGTATGGTTCATAGCGACCTAAAAACATTCTCAAATCAAAAAATCGAAGAACAGTTACCGAAAATAGTAATTAGATTTACTAAGCTACCAATGAGCGTAGCGGACTAAATGTCGAACAGGTTAAAAATAGCGAAGATTATTTCTTGACTGTTCACGACATTTCCGCTCATTTTGATTGGATAACATAGTTTTCTTGAAGAGGGAGGCGGTCTTGGACGGAAAAATTGAATTTCCTAACTGAATTGGGTATTGACGAGAGAATTTCTCCGATGCTATTGAGTTGTGGTGTACAGTTGTTTTGGACTTAATTTTTGAATGTCTCTTCAAGGCTTCTTGTTTGAATGCACAATTGTTCAAATTAAAACTGTCCGGTGACGAGCCTTTCTAAGTTGTATTCAGTGTCTATCTGGTTGTTTATTTCTATTGCACGCCACAACGAAACTGGACCTTGACGCAGTGTGACGGCTTGCGAATCTCGATGACCTATTGGGCTAAACTGGACGGTGTGGCCACCACGCAGATAGAGTCACTCATACCAACCAGGCCAATGGGTAGAGATCTGAAAAACCACAGTCTCCAGGTCCTCCAGACTGGAGGTTGGAAGAAAGTTGGCTTCTTTTTCCGAAAAAGATATCAGTTCGAAACCAGCTTAGAAAGCTACCTTAGTAGTTCGCACTCCGAAGATCCTGAAAGCTGCTGGACCGAGATCTCGCAGACCATTTATGAAACAGGTACTATAGCACGCAGCACGGGGGCTAATGGGGTGAACAAACATTGGATCTCAGGGCGATCCCTGGAGTTGTTAGGAACTAGAAGGAACATTCCTTCTGACAGTTCATGGGAGAGATATCCGTAGAAAGCTGAAACGTAGCCTAAGCGCTGATCGTGAGGCTTGGTGAATGGAGAAAGTTAAGGAAATGTAGACAGCTTTTGTTTCAAGGAACACCTGCATGCTCCTTAAGCTTATCTGTGCTATTGGCCCCAGGTGACCGTCTGTCAGTGAAACTATCAGTGCGACGGATGGCACACCCATCTGTAATAAGTCCAGAAGGTTAGAGCGTTGGGCGGAACACTTTGACGGTCAATTTAGCAGGCCTACTGCTTTTATTATGTTGCTGCCACAGACTTTAGGTGAGATGGCGGCTAACCGAGCTCAGTGGCTTGAATGTTGTCGGTGTTTGTGCGAGTTGTCTGTGAAGTGAGTGCGCTTAATGACGCGGGGCAGTGAAAGTCGTAAGTAAGCTGTCTTGCTGATGACGCCTCACTTTCACTTACAGGTTGATTGTTTGTTTGTAAGGTGTGGGCACCTTGATGTTGTATGTTTGAATATAGACGTAGCTGTTTTCAGTGATTAAGTCCTCCCCTTTTTTTCTTCTCTCTTCCTATATAGGTTTTTTTCCCTTCGTGATTGTATGGCAGTTAAGCATCAGTATGAACCACTGATGTGTTGCTGTCTATGGTGTTGATTATGGTGAAGATAATGATTGGGCGTCTAAACGATTACCGATTCGGTGAATTTGCTTATCAGGTTGGGCTTGTGCGTACTTCAGGATTGCGTACTAGCCAAATCGATTTAACCGACACAAACCGTCAGTGTCGTTTTTAGATCTGATAGCTTTTATTTTCCGTGAACCTAGGGATCTGTTCGTAGACTCGTTCAGCCCACCTGCATTGACGTATAATGTGACTCTGGCAAATTATCAACCGAAGCAATCCATTTTTTCTACCCCCCCAGATCTGTCCATTAGGTTTTTAAATCACCCTAATCCCCAGCAGAAGACCCTATTTGCCCCTACATTATAACTGGTGATCTGAAGCTTTTGCACGAGGAATGCACTGTAGACATAATGTACGAAAAAGCGTTTGTTCATGCTGATCATTTTAAAGTATCTTACGACTCATTTATCTTGTTTTTAGTCCGTTATCCTACCCACTTGGATCCCTGCATTTGTGTGCCAATGGTATTGCTGTTCATTAAGAAGTTGTCTTTTCTGTTTTCGTCTACGAGCACATTTATTGATGACTTCAAAAAATGGTACCACAGCAAATCGCTTTTTCTAAGGCTTATTGTCTTAACTGAGTTTACAAACTACTGCTTCTAATAGACCGATTAAAGTAATTACGCTTTTTGAGATCTCCCAGGTGTAGACGATCCGAGTATTCCTTTGGGCCATAAACACACTAAAGCTTGATCTGGTGCTAAATTTTTCTGAAAGCTGTAAGTCAGACAACTTCTATCGTCTTCAGTGCTGTCTTTCGTGTTCCCAATTCGAAGAGGCTCAGTGATTGCGGTCTTTGGTGACATATTGCTCATGAAATGTTGATTATCACGTGTTATCTATTCAGAATTATGTCCCTAAAAGTTCTTATGATGTTAGTGTATACTCCGTAACAGCTCTAGCCTATTATAAAGCCTTATAATTCACTTCATACTGAACCCTAATTTTTTTTTCAATTTTCTCTTTATTCGTGCATTTTAGCTAACGTTGTGGTATACTGGATATTTGGGTCTCAGTTCCACGGTCTTGATCTAATGCTTTTTCTATCAATAGTTTCACGTACCATGTTTTTTCTGGATGCCAGTTTATTTTGGTATGCCTTCCTTCTGTTCCTTTTGACACACTAGCTGTTAGTTGTGTGCCTGCCACGATCGTGGTTTATTACTGTCATTGTTTTGTGACTCATCTATACTGGATGTACATCGATGGCTAGACCTGTTGTTGATGTCTCATCTATTAGGTTAGGTTCCAATTTAACAGACTCGCTCATAGGTAGTGATTGTTTATTTGTTGTTGCCCGGGTGCAACCAAGCTGCACATATTTTGTTTATCTTTTTCAAATGTATGTGACTTCTTTCAGGAGGAAATGCAGCAATCAGGCACTTTCACACCTACCCATATGGCCCAGAATATCCTTGATTGGATACTGTCCTATTTTTTGGAACGTATTGACCGTACCCCATAGGTTTACTGTCGTCAATACACTCTGTGTTATTTTCAAGTTTTGTCGCATAAATTCTAAACTGTGTCGTGCCGTTACTAGGCTGTTAGTTGATCTTAAATCACTGTGTTATGCACGCCTAAACCCAACCGAACTTTTCATTGAAGTGTTCGTACAGCAATCAAAGCCACATTTCCGTGAATTTACATTACCGAAAACACATTTATGAAGTTAGCTCACACTGGTGCGTTTCCGTAACTAGCTGTTCGCCCCTTCTGCTCTCTTGAAAGAAGAAAGTTGAAGAAACTTGGCAACATCCAGCCACTGTTGATCAGAATTAAAAGTACATAACACTTGTCCTTGAACCATTGTATTTTTACTTACATGTTGTCAAACATTTTGTATCAGTGGCTTGAATGATTTTTGTTGAATTCCGATTGTGTTTGATAAGAACGTTGAAATTTTGTTGAATCTAATGAACGAACGATGTTTAGTGCGATGTCTTATAATGTGTGTTAGCTAGTGAATTTGTGATATTCAAAGGGGTCCACGGGTTATTTGACCAGCATGTTCGACGCAGGTGAACATTCACATATACACACAAGTCACATAGTCGTTAAAACGTTCATTTTAAAAGTACGGCGATCCCATCCTGAGACCATTTGCAGGATCGGTGTAAACTTCTTTGCTTTCGGGATGAAGTTCTTTGGAGAGGGACTAACTGCCCCATCAATAAAGTGACACAATACCTTGCGGACGTGATTTACTCATTCACAAATCAGTGCAATTTGGTTTCCCCCGTATCCTATCTTAGTGTTTCTTCATCAACTGACCTCTCCAGGAATACACAGTGCACGTTGATACTTCCCATGTTTGCTGAGGATCAGTATTTTCATTTCAATGGCAGAAGATCAGATTTCAAGGGTGTCCGCATGAACAGTTCTTTTTTGCATGTGCTCCTAGCTGCGGTTCTCGATTGCGCAATAGACAGGCTGATTCGAGAGCCACGGCTAGGCACACATGCAGGATAAACTGTTTACTCGGGTGCCCTTGAAGTCTGACCTTCTGCCACTGAAATGAAATTGTCGATCCTCAGCCAGTACAGGAAGCATCAAGGCTTGCTGTCAGTGTATTCCTGCCGAGGAACATTAGCGTGTTCCGCCTTTATCCTAACTAATTTTAATCCATACACAAATGTACCGACGTGCTCTCTCACGGCATTCCCTAAATATGCGTCAAAACAATACTACCTTAGATGGTTAATAAAGAAGAGTTAGGCATTGATTGTGTTGATTACTGAAAGAATAGAGTTAGATGATATGGATACTACTGAATTTCATTGCTTGAATTCATAAAGTTCTGACTTACGAGAAACGTGAATGGGGTTCAAACGGCGATTTACAGATTAAAGGCAACCTTTCATGTTGTTGATGCAAAGGGTGAAGGATGGGTTACTTAAGACAGATTTTGTGAGGAATAGGTGTCAATAAACTAACCGCAGATACGTCACCATGAGGGGACCTTGATCTGTTTGCATTGCCAGCGGAAACCTCCAGATTTTGACGCACAAGCTATCTCAGTAACTCGTGGCCAGACGATGTCCCGTTCATCGGGGTTTGAAGCTCTTTGGCTCCCACTGATTCAAGTTTCATCATCACATTTCCAGAAAATGAACAGGAGAAACATATAACCAACTGTAACCGTCGATTAATTGACTTCATGAGAGTATGTGACAGACCTTTTCAGGACTGCACGGTTTGAGTGTTAAGGTTATCAATCCTGCTGCCTAACTTTTTTCCTCCCTCGACTGTGGGTTATCGGTTTGAGTATCAGTCGCACATACATCAGGGCGCACTAGTTTTCGGGGTAATCTGGTACTGACGAACAAATAATTCTGTATACGAGGAACTGACGTTTATTGCTATCAAACATCGAATCTCGGAAGCCTTCTATTTCTTGCGTAACCTGTTTGAAAGATTTTCTCCAGGTTCATTTGGAATCGACTTGTCGAGAAGTATCAACCGATCGATGTTGCCGGTTCTTTGTGGTTTGTCACGTACTGATGTAATTGAAACATTGTGTTATTCATGAGCGTTTTGCGGACTCGAACTGGAATGTGTTCGTTAGCTCGACTGCATACTGGGCGCTCTGTTGTTCGTATGTTAGTGACCCGACACTCAAACGAGAATTCATAAATGATGTAAAGTTAGGCATTGAACATTGGCATAGCTTTCACCGATGATGTCGTACAGTGTGACACGTTGGGTTGCGTAGAACGTGCATTCCACAGCTACCGTGGAAGCAGGCTTTTAACAGAGAAGTGATATCATCACCTTTGTAAGGCAAACTTAAGTGGACTGATGAGGCCACCACAACAACTGTCCTTCGTTTTTTGACTTCCCAACAAATGCAAAGGGACAACCGTTTTTTATTACGTGATTCTCAACAGCCACATGCCTTTTATCAATTTTTCCCCGCACAGATTCGTCTTACACGATAAAACAGAGTTCTCACTAGTTCACATTTTCAGTAGCCTGGTGCAGAATTGGAAAGTGGTGCTGCTCCATTTGTGTTTTTGGTAGATGGACTGCATTACGGAGCCGATTCCTTGGAAGTAGTACTCGGCGTTCGCTGTGCACAGTAGCAGAAATCCTTCTAACCCAGACGTAGGTAATTCTGTGTTCAGTTGATTTGAGTCGATGTATTGACAAATTATATCATTCGTCTGCATCAGAGGAACATTTATGAACAAATAAGCTGGGCTCATACTCGCTGTACGTTTGGTAATACAATCCAAACCGTCGAGTTTTTCGAGCCACTGCATACTTGACCAGCAGAAGTAATGGAGCCAACCACTGTGTACCAGCTTGTGATCTAGTGCATTGGACATAAATGATATTGACCTCAGAGGTACACCAACCTTGTAGGGCTTGGGAAAACCATAGGGTTGCAGAGTTTGTGACAATTTTGTGTGTACTTAATTTTGGTGTTGTCTGATCAATAAAGTATCCTTCCAATAATGCTTGTACTTCCCGTCTCCTGAGCTGGGACCTTCGCGATTCACAGAGTCGGTAGCTTGAGACGTTAGGTGAGATGGCGGCTGACCGAACTCAGTGGCGTGAACGTTGTCGTTGTTTGTGCGGGTTGTCTGTGAAGTGAGTGCATAAGAAAGCCGTCTTGTTGATGACGCCTCACTTTCACTTACAGGTTAGTTGTTTGTTTGCAAGGTGTAGGCGCCTCGATGTTGTATGTTTGAATATAGACGTAGCTATTTTTAGTGATTAGCTCCTCTCCCCTCCCGCTTTTTTCTTTCTTCCTAAACAGGGTTTGTCTCTTCTTCGTGGTTGTGTGGCAGTTGAGAATCAGTGTGAACCACTAATGTATTGCTGTCTGTGATGATGTACTTCCTTGCTAACCCGTAGGTCAGCAGCATTGCATGGTAAGCTACGTGAACTGAATTCGGCGGTGTTATCCGATAGTGGCTGCATTCTTGATATATAGTCAGCTTTATCCATTATCATAACACTAGAGTCTTTACTGATGAGCAGTAGTGGGTTTTGGTTTTCATATGGATTGAAAACCACCCACAATTGGTCGCAGCTGTCGCATTCCCACAAAGGCTTTGTCTGGCTCTACGATTGTCAGTTTTTTGCTGGGTCCTAGCTCGGAAATAGCACCGGTTTGTTTTGACGTCAGAATTGTGTTCCGTTCGGAGGACGTAACTCTATGTTGCTGCTCGAGGTCAATTAACTTGACCTTACTCCAACTATCAGCGTCCTCTGATGTTAGACTGAGTTGTGAAACCTGGTCAACCAAAATCTGGAACTGGGTGTGTGACTCGATGCTGCTATGTGCTGGCACACAAAACTAAAAACCAACTGAACGCTGGTGAGTCGATTTGACGACAGGTTGTTAATATACTTAGAAGGATTTTTTGGGAATACTGAATTTGCCAGGTTGTATCTCATTTACGTTTGCAAAGTGCTTGGCAAGTTGAGTTCGGTCTGTTTTACTGCTTCACTGCGGATAAGTCTGATTTTTTCAAACGTCCATCAGTTAAAATTGTTGGTTCTGCTTAACTTGTTCGATTAATCTTTGGTACTTTCCATGTGGCATTTCGTCAGGTGATGCAAGTTTTAAGCCGTGGGTCAGATTTCATCGTATCGATGGTTTTTGTAATAGTACATCGGAAAGGTATTCAGCTGAAGACATTAACCAAGGAATGACAGCCGGAGGCAACCTGTTTGATATGTTACACAGCAAAGGAAGAGGGCTTCTCCGATACACGGGGGCGTTAGCAATTACCAACTGGAAGTCACTTCTGCGTACAGAAAGCCTTGTTTATCAGTACTAGATGTTTGTTCGTGCGTGCTTGTGATTGTGTAGTTATCGATTTTGTCGTTTGGTCTAACAACGTCCACTGAACTTTGCTATACACACTAGCACAGTGCAATATGCATCTGAAGAGGTGCAGTGAATTGTGCTCGAGAAATGCGTTGTGCAAAAACGTTTTCTGACTTCTTTGTTATTGCTAATCAGATCCATTTTTAGCCATGCTCGGGAATACTTTGATTCAGTCTGTCACCGATCCGGACATTAGTTCACCAACATTAAGTCATTAAAGAAACACTCATATAGAAGAGAACAGAAGAGAGGAGGAAAAGCACATAGCTTCATTCGAAAACGGTTAACATCCAGCGATGTAGATGGTCTAGAATCTCTCTTCAATCTGGTGACCAGCAATCAGTTGAACAGTCGAGGCCCTTATAACCCGTAACCATATCATTGTCAGGTCACTTTGAGGTTTCTTTCAACCATCAGCATCCACAATGAACAATGCACATTATGACAAGCGCTTCGTCGATTCACGGAGTGTGTCATCCAACCAACGGAAGCTGTATATTATCGTTACTTCAGTTAGTGGTCGCGAACTTGTACATTTCCCAAATACTCGCCAATTGACTATCGCTTTACTGACACAGTCAGGTCTTTTGATACAAACTAAATGATGGAGACAGCGGGAGTCTGTGTGCATCCTCCACCCGAATAGTCTCCTTTTTCTGATACACAGAGCCAAGCTGAGCACACACGCACATTGTAAACACAACGTTTAATCTGCACATGGACGTCTTTGCGAAACCACAAGTGACGAAAGTTGCTGAATTCATTACGTGCATTCTTTTTGCTTGTGGACACTTCGTGAGCAACATAACATACCGTTGAGATGAAGCCGCCCAAGCTGTTGAAAGGCTCGACTATATCATGCGGCCTACCTTTAATAACAAAGACAGGGTCACTGCCAACCAATTTATGTAACAACCTGTTACACTTGGAAGGTGCAGAGTGCGCCCCGTATGCATCATGTTCAACATCGTCTGCGTGTTCTCTGCAGAAGAATTAAGTTATACAATGTCGTCCGCACGCTCAGTATTATTCAGCTTACTTCGAGCTTCACTTCGAGTTCCTTGGAGCATAACATTGAGAAAGAGGAGGGTAGTTAAACACCTATGTGGAACACCACTTTGAAATGGAAATGTTCAACATAGCTATCCGTGAATGCGCACGATGAATTCGGAATGGACATAAGACCACTTCACTAAGTCGGCATATTTCACTGGGGCTGTTCTTCGTTGGAGACAGCCTGAATCAAAGTAGTCTTTGGATCCATAGATGCCATTGTCGTTGGCCAAAAAATGAATGTCGATGCTCCAATGTTTTTGGCAAGATAAAGAAGAAATGTAATGGATGATGGCTATTCTCATATCTTAGCATTTCGGAATCACTGTAATTTTGAACGTTAGTTTATAGTGCTTATGTACACCCGACTTTGGGTTGAATGGTAATTGAGAAACATGGAGTAAAGGAAGGGCAAACTGGATGAAAATTTATGGACATTTTCGTTTCGTAATTTAGAGCGTGGATCAAAATATGGTCAAGTTAGTTAGGACATAGTGTGGGAGATGCATTTCGGCAGTTGAATGTGAAGCAATCGTATCTCACTAGATACTACATCGCTTCAACGTTGTGCAGGTCGCAAACTGATTGGCAACTTGGACTGAAATCCGGAATGTATTCGTCAGGTCCTCACAGAAAATCATACATTAACCAAATTGTCACGATAAAGTAACACAAGTGTTCCAGATTAAACATACTCTAAAACGGACAGTATGTTTGTATCTTAGACGATTCATGTGATGTTGTAGATCCAGTAAGAGTGGCCTCAATAGTAAATATTCGTACTAGGATGAGACTGCCTCGGACGATGCGACGTCTGAAGTAACGTTTTCTAGGTCACAATATGTGTCTCTGATATTTTGAGGATACATTGATAACTGACTCAGTTTTAACAGCCTTTGTGAGCAAAAAATGGTGAACCTTACGGCGAGACGCGCTTCGTTGCTCTACACTGCTTTTTCTCTACGGGATAAATATCCTTCGTTTGGATCGTCGACGGGCTTGGCTGTTTTACTGGAGATGTGAATGTGCCAATTCGCTGCGCTTCAAGAAGAGGCACTCTAACTGAAAAATCTCAAACAACGGAGTTAAAATTTTGCGGGTGTGTTAGTTTTCATCGTCACCATGATACAGTTTAGGAGTGTAAACGGAGCCAACCAATGATTCGCAGAAGGTTACGGCGAATCACTGTCGACAATTCGAAGAAGTTGGTATGTCAGCTCAGCGACCAGTTCGGATGGTAAGCTGGAATAGAATCGGGTTTTGTTACAACAAGCAAGGGAATAAAACAAATTGTTTAGATATGTCACGTGTTAAAACAAAGAGCCTCATACGCGGTTTATATGAGTTAGAATGACTGAGCTCTACTACTTTCACAGTGGTCGTCAATAAACTCCGAACCCAGTTTGCGCGCTATGGGGTACCTGAAACCTTCATCCCAGACAACGAATCACATTTCATTGGCGCGGAATCTAAAACCTCCTCCGAAAAGTGGAGATTCGAACGTCATCGAAGCGGCAGTCAAAATAACAAAGCGACCAGTGCACAGTTATCTGGAAATTATGCATATTTGATGCTATTGGAGAATCGGAGTAACTAGTAAAACTATATTCCACAGGGAATGTTGAGGACACGTACGTATGTACAGATAGTCGGAGAACTTCTAAGACCTCAATCACCAAAAGAAGCGGAAGTACGTAATGATATAAGATGACGAGCTATAAACCAGGTGCCATACCATGACAGATGAGTGCTGACCTACGGGCTGTACAGAGGGACGATATGATATTGGCGATGGACAGAATGACTGTTGATAGGAGATTGCGGTTATCAATCATACGGAATAGAAAGCAGATAAAAAATGAAAAGGAGGAATCGAGTATGCATTTGAACACGCTGTTAATGTAGGATATAGAGGATAACACAACAACCGAGGACGCGATATCCAGAACCACGAATGGACTATGCTATGAGAAACGGGAAAGTATAAGGGAATTTGATTAATGGATACTGAATCATCCGGTGATTCGGGGGAGGCTACAACCAGTCACCGTCGACAAATCAAGCATACTGGCATATCAACGCAATGACCAACCCGGATGGCCCGCTAGCGTAGCGTCCGATTATGTTTTCAGTAGTTCTCAACAGCTAGGAGACTGAGATCTTCAGAAACGATCGTTCTTAGATCTCGTTCACGGATTCTGGTAGCTAACGTTTTGTCTCCCGCAAGTGATCAGTTCATGACGGATGACCACTTTACACTTAAAGAAGTCAAATGAAACCAATGATCTGAACTGTACCCTGAGGTTCATCTGCAATTGTAGTCTGCGATTCACATGGTTCACCGTTAACGGCTATATTAAAATTTCATTCTTTCAAATAATCGGTTGACTACGTGAGTAAAGTTCCATGATGGTCAAGTTACGCACACGGAGTTGTATGATTGACTCCATTGAATGCTTTGACTTATTTCATTCATCTGTTTTGGTTAACTGTTCCCTGGCTCTAAGAAGGTTGATTGAACATAAAAAATACCTCCTGGAATTCATGTTGATTACCAGGCTGTATGCCGCTCTTGTATATTATGATGGACTGCTGGCTCCTGCAAGATAAAACTTTGTCTCGTCGCACTATGTTGGTGAAAGGGTTCAAGATGCTACGCAGGATTTGCTTCTTTCTCCAGCCACTGTGTTCGGATAATCTAATCTTCACCGTAAACATCCAAACTGATTATAATTACGTGGTAGAATAACAACAGAGTCTACCTACTGTTCATGACATCAAAGCAACTATTCAGTGACTTGGAACATTGGACCCGAAGAGTTACTAAGTCAGTCAAAGTGAAGAGTGGCGACACGCAATTGAAACCGAAGCGTATTTTTATTTTCAATGCCGCAATTTCCTTCTCGACCCTTTGGATTTCTCGAGGGCCCTATTTTTTCTATACGCCTGGATCACAAGCGCATACTGCATAAACCCAAACGGACGTAAGACACCTGATTACCGATATAACGTATACTCGTCATGCTCGTTCGATTGTGTTTATGTTGTCATATGCTCATTATTTACTATAAGTTTGTGATTCGCTTATATTAGTCTGTTCATCCTCTATTCAGACATGCAGCTTGCTCGTTTGCAGTTTCGCTGTTCATTTCTGACTAAATTTTTTCACAGTTCACGTAACTGGTAGATCAAAATTTCATGTTTCATAGAGCATTTATCGGTTTATTTTTGGGTGTTATCGATATCTCTCTCTAGCCATCTACTGCCTTCATCTTTCTTGCATTATGATGTGCCGTTGAACCTTGATCATAAACTATTGATCAATATGCAAGGAATGTCGTGCACATGTGGGCAAATCTCACCCTGGACGTGCGGTTTAGTTGTCATTGATTTCGGCCATGTGTGTGGACATTCGGTTGGAAGGGTCTATTGATACTCGGAACGATTCTCACCTAACAAAAATCAAGTTGACTCGTGGATTCCGTGATCGGACTAAGAAAATGGTCGAATTGTATAGGAGTGGTTATGTTTACAGCAAGGTGTTGAAATATTGGAACTGAGCAAGTGGTGTTTTAAAAAGACCTTTACAATACACTAAAAGCCGCCGGAATTTTCTGATTTGTGTTTTTATATCAGTAAATTAGTAAGAAATAGATATTCGATGCTTTTAACTGCTGTTGTTGCTAATGCGGACAGTAAGCAATAACTCTGATGCTTGTCGACTTACTCCGTATGTTTCAAATGGCATGTTGAGCTAACTTCAATGATTTCATCACCAGTGGGTTGCCGTTCATTTAGTAATTGTGAACCAGTTTTAATGATTTGTACACTAGTGTTAACAAACCAACGGACATTATGCTCTCCGAACCAAACTGCATCCGGTTATCTTTTGGACATGTTGGTGCAATTGGTCCAGAATAGTATGTCATCGAAATCGGTTTCATATTAATACACAGCCACTTATGTGCCAGTTGTTAGCCTTATAGTTAAATCGTGTTTTTCTGCATCTATCTGCGTTGTTATATTTTTGTTAGTGCCAGGATAAAAACTTGGCCCTTGTCATACTTTCATTTATAAGGTTTGAAGTTCTCCAAATGATATTGATGAAAGACTGTCGAGCATTCTCTCCTATACCAGGTTAAGCACTTTTGGGCAAATCGCATCAGCCACTTGATTACGTCTGTGAAATTACTATTATTTCAAGCATTACATTTTCAAAATTCCCTTTATCTAATTATTCTTATCAGCACTCAAATGATACAATCCACGGATCGTGTTCAGATCTACCCGCGCATTTGTATATAATATATAGTGTTTCACATGTTATCTCGTTTCATCTTCATTTTACCGGTGGACTATTGTTTGTCATCAGTACTCAATCGTCATTCGACGAAGAGTAGAAAAAACCTTATTTGTAAGATAAAAGGAAAGAGAGATGAAGCTTAGTTTGTGACACTCATAGTACTTACACTTTGTAAATAAACAACCTAGTCGTCAATGATGGTTCCACCGCACTTTCAGTTACCACTTCCTCATCTCCTCAATTGCTATTGCTTTATTCTTTGCATGAGCTAACTCAGTGTCGAAAATATCGATATATTCACGGGTTCACGCCTTCATTAGTATGTCTTTTTCAGTCTAGATCTAGCCACCTGCTAACAGTTATTCGATATATCATCTTAGACGGCACATATTAACAAACGCTTTTTAGTGTACAGATTAAATGTTGTTTCTTCATTCCATGCAGCAGTGTAAACCAGTTATCGTTGGAATTATTAATTTCTCTCGGAAGCTTACGTAGTAACTGAGTTTCAGTTTGTCCTATAATATTTATTCCTTCAATTAGTTTCTCCCATCTTGTAGTGGTGAACTTGTTTTCCCAGTGCGAGTTTTCTTTCTGTCAACTTGTTCGGCACGAGCCTGAATGAGTTTATGGTACTTCGCTTGCACACCAATATTAGACTTGCGATTAGAGCGAAGAGGATTGTTTGTACAATCGATACTCTGTCCGTCCTCAATCCTATTCTCACTACTATTCCACCCACTCATCAGTGACTTGGCCGCTCGCAATTGTCTGGTTGGTAAGCAACGTACCATCAAAGTGGCTGATTTCGGTCTCGCACGCTGCATGGAACGTGATGTGACCTATCGTGCGCATGACGGAGCCAAATTCCCTATCAAATGGACTGCTCCGGAGGGCCTGGTCTACAACATATTCTCCACAAAATCAGATGTATGGGCTTTTGGCGTATTGCTTTGGGAGATTGCCACTTACGGGAAAACGCCATACCCGGGAATCGAACTGCAAGATGTCTATGTCTTTCTCGAGAAGGGTAAGCGGATGCATCAGCCTGAGGGCTGTCCTGAGCCGATTTACAAGCTCATGTTACAATGTGAGTTCGTTTCGCTTTATACTGGCATTCTGTCACTTTGATTACTGAAGTTTATATTGAGGCTCGTCTCGTACACTGTGTTCACCATTCTTGTTTCTTCATTAAAATGTACACCACTTTTGAGGTTGCTCAATCCACAGTTATGCGCTCAGAAGACATTTGTTGAGGCCCTGCGTTCACCATGACCCCTTCATTGCCCACTTGACATCATCAGAGCTCAAATTTGCCACCTAGTTATCTGCCAATTCACAACAGCATAATGTTATTATGTGATTGCTTGTTTTGATTTTATTCGCTTGACAACCACGATGATCCAAAATGTTATGTAATTTGCCCGATGATGAATAACCGAAAACACTTCGCCAAAACAGCTTTTACTTTTAACTATTTCCCTCCTACTCTAATCCTCACTTAATCGTTTGCGTCACCGTTGCGAATGTTCGAACAAAAGTCTCGCTGACCAAATTTTTGTAGATCGTTCAAGCCTTCTGTTTTCAGTGCCGAAGTTTCGCAGTTGTGAAGTAAGATGGCTTTTGCAACCGGTCTCAAGATGCCTCTGTCGGCAGAGCTGTCCTAGATTTGGGAAATACCACTCTAGCCTAGGATACACGAAGTTTTATTTCATATCCTATAATTCCGCTGCTGCTAATGCAACTTTCTCCGCACACAAACTGGTGAACTTCATCCATAACTTCATTATCTAGCATTTAGTTCACGTCTTGCACTTTGAGGATTTAGAGCATGAGATAACGTGTGACATCATCTGTGCTGCTTAAAAATTATTAAACGATAACGGATTTCCGTCTGGATGGGTCATCCTCTCACTAGATGGGAGATATACGCGGGCATTTTCTGGTCTTCTTAAATGGTTTCACATTATTTTGTCTTCAGTTGAATTGTTCAAAATCGGTGAAAGTAGACTACCGTGATTTGCACCGCTCTCGTTGTTGAAACTCTTGGATGGTTCACCGTAGACAATAACCTGAGCTCATATGTATGAATAAAGCATCTTTTATATGATGACATGTTTGTTTGCCACTTCCTACTTTTAACAGACCTTAAGAGTGTAGTTCGATCCACTGAATCGGATGCACCTTTATTAAAAAAATCAGTCGTTGGTTGGTGGTACATTTATGACCATATATGTACGCATGTGCTCTTGGGTAAAACCTATTTGGCAACGAAAATGTTGAAGCAGGTTGGCGATGGCATCCGGAACAGCGGCCCACATTCAGCGTACTCCGTACTCAGCTGGAGGCTATGCAGACCGGTGCGCGGAGTATTGAGGACCAGGTTGCTGAAGAATTGGCCAGATCTGGCGGTCAGTTACCCATAGTCAGCGTGCCCTCATCGTTCACACAGCTCAACCCAATCGTTACAGATGCGATTCGAACTGCTGGCACTCCCGGGTCGACTCCACTGCACCATCCTCCACTTCCTCCACGTCCACCTCCCCCAAGGCGTAGTGCAAGTTTTGATCGGATGTTGAACGATCAGCAAGTGTCCTCAGAAGAACTTCGGGGTGAGTACTGTTGGTGCACTGTTCTGAATACTTGATGTGATTTTGTTAACATTTCGAGTGACATCTTGTTGGCTGGTAACTTTTTCTTTTCCTAATATAGCCAGTCCCGCATCGGATGAGGGACAACTTGATTCTGGGGTTGGTGGGTCTGAGCGGTGTATGCCAAAGAAGGCTAGTACCAAAGCTCAGACACCAATGTTCTACATTCATCAAGAATTCAAGGTTCCCGGAAGCCCCACTAACGCTGCTCGATTTAAACCTGCCGTGCACGATATTCCCGTTGACAAGTGTGATCCATCGGTTTCTGCTGGCCCCATTTCATCCAATTCGCTTGGTCGGAAGAGGACTGCACCTCGGCCACCTCGTCGGACTACACCGGTGAAACCGTTGGGATCCGATCTAGCTGCTACTGAGGATCTTTTTCCTACCTTGTTTTCATCCTGTACTAGTTCGTCTCGTGCGAATGAATTTACGGAACTTGTCGTTACAGCCACCGGCCCATTCCTTGTCCCACCTCCCCCATTGATGGAAGAACAATCGACCCGTGCACCCTGTCCTAAACCCCGTGCTTCGCATTCGAACGCAACATCTCCTCCCGTACCACCACCTCCACTCGAATTCAGCATTCCATCGGTCATGAGCACCTCTGGTCAGTCTCTATTTTTTATTTCCATGATGTTCGGCACGTTACTTGGTTATTTTCGATGTATTCCATGCTAGACATGCACTCAGTTATCCGTCGTTTAGCTTTTTCAACTAAAATCAGACACTTCCGATATTCACCTTCTCGTTTCTCATTGAGACAAATTAATGTACAAAACCGTTATGCCTAAGTTAGCCACTCCAGCTAGCCTCGGTTTTTCAGCGTGGTGATTGTGAGTCGGAGTTGTTTGATCAAGCTGATTTTCTTAAACATATGCCACGGTTACTGCTGCGTGAATTTTTTCGTCACACATGCCAGGTTGTTCGCATCCAAACTGAACCAGACCGAGCTTCTATTCATGATGATGGATTATGTTAAGAGATCAAACTTACTATAACGTTCTCCAGAATAGTCAATCAATACTATTGCTCGAGTCACCATTCACTAAAACGATGAGAGCAAGTGTTGTTTAGATGGAGTATAGAACACTGGTGGTGTGAAAAGTTTCCGGTTGTCTGAGTACGCTCACATTGTTGGCGACGAGATTCTGTCATAGTAGACAGCATTTCCGACTTCGTTGCGATGTAGGTGGTCACGACGGACAGATTCTATCGGTATAACTACACAAAGCTGTCAAGATCGTGGTTATCCTAAACCAAGTCAGATTGTTGGTGCTCCGGCTGGTTAACATTCGGTGCGGTATGGTTGCCGCTAGTCTTTCAATCATTCGGCCTCCTTGCCCAGTCGTTCCTCTAGTTGTTCGGTTGAAGGTCACTATAGCATCCGTCTTCTCGACTTCGTGATTGTTATCTCTTCATCAATTTTATTGTTCACTTCCCTGCTGTGCGCTGTACTGACAGTTTGGAACCGATGTACATGTTGTGGTGCATTGCTTCTCAGATAATTTCCAATCAGTGAATTAGTTGTACAATCGAATCTAATCCAACCGGTTGTACTTGGAAATTGTATTTTTACGAAGACTTGCTGTATTTAACGGCTGGAATATTCCTTCCTTACTAATTTTTGCTTAATAGTTATAGGTATATGCGAGCCGTAGTTGGTGCGTTAACAACACCCTCGTACACAAAAAGGCTGTAGGATCTGCTCTGCGTTTTACTTCGGAGGTCATTTGGGTACCACTAGAACTTAACAACCAGAAGTCAAATCAAACTGATAACGACCACAAACAGCTTGGTAATGTTTCTATAATATAAACTCCATAGATATCAGCAAACGCAAATATACGGAATCAATATGAAATGTCATATATGTTCGAAATGGTACATCCCAAGAGGGTTTTCGGCCGTCAGTGGTGGAACGTGTGCGTAAAGTTTCGAAATTCAAGATGGCGGCATGTGGACATAATTATGTGATAAAACATATTACTCATACAAAAGAGAGTAGGCAGGGAGTAAAGAGAAATTCCAATAGGATATTATAAAGGTAACGTGTAACGTGTTGCAATACCAAAACGAATTTTACTCATTATCTCTGACGACGAACAACCAAGATACATCATACTAAGTAACCTCGTTATTTACGAGCCCAGCAGGATGAGTGGATGACTAGTTGCATTTTCAAGCGCTGGCTAAGGAAATTGAATAGTTTTCATCCAAAATTATACGAATTGTATTGTTGTTGGATGACTGTAGAGTTCATCTGATTCTCTCACTGGTCTGTATGTGATTGATATTCATGTCTTCAGATTCAGCATCAAACTGCAAACTGTGGATGTTGGACTGCTTTGCGCTGTATAGAAGTGGCTTCAGTAAGGATTCTTCTGCGCCGTGTCACCTCCAACAAGATCTTTTGGGAATTCTTACAACCGACTCACGTGGGAAATGACAAGTAGACCGCCGATGTGTTTCCACTGTCAGCACTCGCGTGATTGTCCGAATCTGTATTTTTTACGCACGTCACATTCTCCCTGTTTGACAGGAATCAGAACCTGTGAACTAATCGATTTCGCCTGGACGTGTTTGCATATACACCGCCAACTGTTGATACTTGCGTACTCACTTGACACGTGTACCTTCGTGATTGGTCTAACGTGACTGGGCACATGTTTGATCACTAGTTTTGTGGGTACCAATGTTCACTAATATTAAAGTGCAATCTATCCGAACTACAGCGTGAGCTGTATTGTTCCCCTGTTGATTGATTGGTAGAACATGTTGTTGCGGGTGTATTCACACGCGTACAATTGACGCTGTAAACGAGTCATACCTATTAGCATTTAGAGCGAGTGAATGTCAGTTGATATACCTGAGTTCGACCACTTCCTCGAAGCATGCGAGGTCACTAGGATACGTAAATGAGTGTCAGGGTCGATCGTAGACTGAACGAACAATACGAAACACCTCGATTGAGTGACTTTTGCCACTAGGACTATAGCTTTCTTACATGGGCATCGATTATGTTCAGCGCTAGAAGTACCAGAGCGAGTATCGACTGTTTGGAGAACCAACTGGACGAAATTGAGAAGCAGGTTTTAGATCTCCCGTTGAGGTACTTTATTTTAAAGAATCCTATTGGGCATCTCTAATCACACTGTTGTTCCTGCAAGCCTACGGATCTTGCAACGATGTGACCGATGTTGACAGCTAGCCTTACTATGTAATATGAAAACCACACAACTGCATATTCTACATTTCCTACTATAGTAATAGAAGGATTTATTGGTTTATATTCAAAAAAGGTTATAAGTTAAACGTCACTCGCATTTACTTGCGGTTTTATTGTCTAGATGGAGATTCCAACTACTTCCTTTCGGAAAGACACACGAGAATCTAATTTCATTCTAATTGTCTATCATTGAGCAAAGCACCACTCAGCAGGTTCAACAACCACTTTGATTTCAACCGGAGTAAAAGATCCTAAACTTGAGATCACTAATTGGGATTTACAGGGCAGTTACTGTGTTTCCTGTTTAAATGATTGGGCAGGCTAATCAATCAAATATGGTTGTTTTTATACGTGAGGATTTAATCAATGGCATGATGGTACGCATGATCGCCTCACAGGCATGACGGTTGGATTGCGGTCCTAATAAGGATGCGTATTAAAATCGAGCTCGTTTCCAGTGACTTTCTTCACCGTGGGCTATTCGCACTGTCAGTCTGAATGCAAGCGCTCTGATCAAGGGTGAATCACCTTCCAATTATATCCACAAATTTCTTAGTCATTCATCAGTAGAATAGGACTGCCAGTGATTTTATAACGTTACATTTTCCCACCTTCATGAGTACAGTTTGATACCGAATCTTTTGCTTGTTTCTGACCAAAGTCATCATCATCATCGTAGACAGCAATACATCAGTGGTTCACACTGTTGCTTAACTGCCACACTGACCAAAGTGCGCATGTCTGTCCAGTTACTCGGGTAGACTCTTGGCAATGACATCCGACACGAGTATCCTCTTATCTGTAACTATCGCACTAAACTGTGCATCTATACCAGACAAGTTGATGCTGAGCAGTTAGATTCAAAACGATTACACCCTAAGTTGCACACCGTTCTGATGATTGTGTGTGTGTGTTTTCGTGTTTGCAACCTGGCGGTCTTCCGTACTGGATGGTGTAACCAGAAACAAGGTTCTACGATCGTCGAACACTCGTTGCGTTGCCCATCGTCGTTTAGGATCACGTTGGATCGTGATATCCTGGAAGTAAGACCATCCGTGTTCTGTGAAGCCACTGAAACCTAACAAGGTGTTTTTGAGACTACTTGAGCTGAAGGCTGGCACTCTTACGTCTCACACGCATACATGTAGAACTCTTCTAGGTCTACAAGGAGGAAAATGAATTTCATTGTGTGATATTTAGTGTCTGTTTGCTGCACTCATTCGTTTCTAGTGGTTTTCTCTAGCGATCTGCTGTTTTCAGTCAAACTTCTCACACTACGCCTTGTCTTATTCCTGTTTGCTTTTCCTACAGCCATTTGTTCAAGCTCCCCATTTGAATCGTCCTCTATTTCGACTCCGAAACCCCCGCGTCCACCATGTCTTTCATATTTACACACTACTTCAAAAACAACCCCATCCAGTCGGCCTGCACTACAGAAATCTAAAAGCACCACGTCCAGAGTGATCTCAAGCAATGAGCTGTCATCAAAAGTACCCATCAATCTAGATTGCACAGGTTCCGCTGCCAGCGGTTTCAGAAACAAGTCAAAACATTCAGTAGTGCAGAAAGCTGATGTCTTACCGAATGCTTTGCTCTGTGAATTGAAACAAACCAGCCAATTGGCTTCCAGAGGACGCCGTTGTACCGTTGGTCAGGCACCTTCATCTGAGTTCCATAATGAATTAAGACTTCGACTTCAGAGACAATCGCAGACTCAGTCTAATGCTCCGAATTCTGCAGAAAAGTGTTCTAAAACTCCAGAACCACTTGGTTCGACCAAAGAGAAATCGGATTCCATGCTTTCTTCAGGATATTTTACGATGCCACGTTTGAGATCATCAAAGAAGCCCCAAATTGTTTCTGCCGTTTCTGAACCGCGCAGCAATGTCCTTGATTCTCATACCCCCCCTAGTCCAACGCGGCCGGCTGCCCCACCCAAAAGTATTCCATTTTCAGAACATCTTACTTCAAGCGAATCTACAGCTCCGCATACAGTACAGTGTCGGCCATTGCTAACGTCCAACCACAAACTCTCCACTCCTTGGCTCAATTCTAAAGGGATCTCAGTAGTCGGAGGTCAGGATAAGAACAGTAAACGTCTCAGCTGGACCGGGCCAGCCATTCATCGGTTCACCGATATACCTCCTCCTGGGCAACGCGCTTGTCTGCCGACAATTCTGTCCACCTCATCCACTGCTCTAGACAGCATCGTCGAGGGTGAGCACATCTCTGTTCCGTCAAAACAGTCTCTTACAGTTCAGCTAACCGATCTTCTAGCTTCACTGAAACGTCTCAAGTTGGTGGCGCCCACTCCTATTGGATTCTCTTCCGAAATGGAGCAGCTGATCTCCATCGCTGATCAGTTGGAAGCCTGCCGACTTAACTGTTCCGTATTTATAGATCAGGCTGACTGTTCCGCCCGAGCGAAATTCAGTTTCCGCGACCGTTACGCTCCGATGCAACAATTGAGCAGTTCGCTGCGCGCCAAAAAATCCAGTGATGAACGCGCTGAGCTGGTTCGAACCGCAACTGGAACTGTTTCAGATCTGATCGGGGAGTTGGCGAAACTGGCGGATTTTGTGGACGCGGACCACGGCCCCATTGCGGAAGCGGCATTGGTCTCCGATCCATCAACGTCGGTGGATCGTTTTTCAGATACAATCCTCGCCGCCGAAAGTTCTCCGTCAGGCGGTTCCTTATCGAATCGAAACGCTGATATGTTCAAGGGAAAACAGGAGACCATAGTGTCTTCGTGAATCATCGGCGTCGTCAGCGATACAACACTGAACTAATAAATGTAACTGTACAGTGTATTTATCTTGTCCGTTTTGATCGAGTTAACTTATTGGTATTGTCGCTGACCTACTGTGTATATAGTTTACTTTGTTTTCTTTTCATTTTTGTTATTTCCTATCCCATCCCAGTTTTCTCTGTATACTGCGGAATCGCATCGATCATCCTCCAATGAGATCCTATTCGTAATAGCTTCCATTTCGATCACGTAATTCTCAGTTTCACTTCATGGCCGTAAGATTGTTATCTTTGCCTTCTCCGCACCCCTCCCTCTCTGTTCACTTCTTGTGTTCCACATCTTCCTCAGTACGCCAAACCGTACGCACACCTGTCCATCAACAGAATCCACAAGCCTTTCACAATCTGCTCTTGTTCTCATTTAGTTCACATCACTTCTCTTGTTATTTCATGTTCCATCCGAACTTATCCTGCTCTCCTTGTGTTTACGAGCTGAATTACTTGGACATTACTCATATTGTCCGCGTTGCTTTCGTTTCATTCGAAAACTAGGTTTTTGGCTGTTTTTTGTTGTTCCTCTTATTTCTCTTCGCCTTCTCAGCAAAGCTGTTTTGCGTTTTGAACGAAGTTTGTTCAGAACTTCAATTTGCACCTGACCTTTTCTCGGCATCTTACCCGCAAGATCTTTATCAAAGCTAAAATTTCGGACTACTTAATTTTTACGAGTAGATTTGATAGTATCTGGTTCATACAGCTGACTGGTTCGTCGTTTTAGCGGTACTAGTTTTCAATGGAGCACTCCTCTTCATTGAAGCGCAAAATTGTGTGTATATCATTCACCAAAGATGATATTCACATCAAGTGGCATAGGGCGATCTCGCCACTTACAGCACATGAATCATGGATGTTAAGAACGCATGGCTTGTTGATGTCCTGTTGGAGTGGCAGATGAATACAGCTTTGTGACGGCCTTCAGTAGTTAACCCTTCTCTACAAGTCAGGCTGCCTGTGGTTGAGATTCTTTCGCATTTGTCAAACTTGAGACGTGTGTCTGTTTATGCGAATTTGTCACCTCGTTTAATGGTCCTTTTAACCGATCCTCCATCCTACTATGATCAATGTCGTAAGGGCCAAGAACGGAATGAAATACTGAAATGAAGTAGTTGACCAATCATAATTGGAAGCAAACGTTCAGATGTCCAAGACTAGGTTTGCCTGTAAGCAAGTTTCTGACTAAGTTCATGTAATCTGTATGCCAATCGGGGAGCGTTGCATCTGTGAGCCGGTTTAGTGGAAACGTGACTCTGCGTGCAAACATTATTGCATGTTGTGTTGTTAGTGAACACGTATTTTTCTGGGTCCGATTTCTTCCGCATAACATTAAACTAGCCTCTGCTGTGTAGTAAACTAGTATACTCTGCCAGGTTGTTTTTCCATTAACATTGTCGTTATATAACTAGTACTTATTTTGATTGGTAATTCGTCAATCCTGTCGTGTTCTCTTTCACGAGAAGTCTAATGCAATAATGGTTGATTATCTCACTGACTCCTCTTTAATCAGAAAGTTCTAAACTTCGGTAATGTTGAAGAACCAACCTTACGTCAATACCACGTTAACTGTCTGTAGTAATGGTTATCTGTCAAGCAGCTGTATGGGTTAGAGGTAGAACAGACGTGGGATCTTGTTCATTACACTCTTATGTATGAATTCAAATTTTACGGCAACATGTCTACATCTTACAAACAACCGCTTGTGCTGCAAATGACAGTAAAGAGACCTGTGTGTGATAGCTTCGTGACGGTTTTCAATGGCTTGTTTGAATAATTACCCCTAATTCGTGCGATTCTGTCGACACTTATTGTCTGAATCCTGTCAGCTGCCTCCTCTTCTCTATCATTGCCAATCACGAACCCCAGGAGGACAGTAGTTACTTTCCACTGACTATCTTCCCGATAGGTGTTCGAGCGACAGATGATAACTAAGTAACGACCGGTACCCGTAGGCTGCTTTTTGTCTAGGTCGAGTATGTTGTATTTGGAAGATCGAATATTCATGCATGATCAACAAGCTTATAGGCCGTGAGGACAGTGGAATCAAATAGACAAGTTGGCTTGTTTTTTTTAATCTGTGGGGTGTCCTACGCTGGTAACTCTAACCTTGTGATATACAAGTATTTGAACGGAGTTGTGCATGTCGGAGTTTCGTTCGTTATTGTTATCCCGTTGGTCGCG
>JTDE01020788.1:2287-30191 GCA_014338405.1 Paragonimus skrjabini miyazakii | reverse complement strand
ATTCACACCAATAAGAGTTGGTTTGTAAGGGTAGCATCTATCGGAACAGAAACTTAGATGACATGTCAGTTGCTTACAATGGATAAACGAGTCATCATGAACAAACAACCACAAATCGGATGAAAATATCATTTCCATAAACTTATTGTAGTCGTCAGGAGGAGACTGCTGATGTCTGACTGTGCGGTCTGTGTAATGTATAGGGGGCTTGTTGCGCATCTTACTGTAAACCATAGAAGAGTGCTTCATAAATGAATGGTCAGATGTACCCATTTGGGCGAGACTGTGGACTGCAAACAATTGCGTTTTATCAAAGAAGGCTAAACCGAGGCATGCGTCCAGGGTCAAAATATTGTGCAGACAGACGGTAACAAGAAAGATGGTATGAAATCGATTGAATTCACCGCCAAATGATACATAATGACTTGTCGGGAGATACAAAAGGTCTTTTGCAAGGCCACCAACAAACCTGTCAATCTTACTGGTAACATAGCTGGGAGATAAGTAATGGTTACGTGTAACAACTGAACGAAAATCACTTAAGTATTCGAGGTTGCAGTAAAAAAATTCAACATTCAAATAAGAAAAACGAACTCGAAAGGATTTGCCTTCTTTAACACGCGGGGCGATCTACATGGAAACGGAGGGAAATTTCAATCTGAATGATTGGAACTTTCCAGAAAGTAAAGAGGTTCTAGATTGGTTTATAAGCTTTTGAAAAGCAACAGAGATTAAGGTGGTATTGGTGAACTCAAATTGCACACGGATTAAACGTTTGTCAGTCACCAATCGGCCTTATATCACCGTCGGTTTGTTTGACCACATTATCACTTAGACTCTGTCTATGAAACTTTTTGGGTCTGTTGTTTGTGTAGGGAGACAGGGCATCACTGTTGGTAGTGTTTATCTCGCAATAAAACTGCTAGACCATTAAGTTCTGAAGATCTGTTTTGTTATTCCAAAGCCTAGAACAAACATTTTACGGGCCAAATCACCTGAGCTTATATATGTGGAAATTCTAAATTCGGTCTTGCCTACTTGGAATTAGATGGTACATTGTCCAACATGATTCATATTTCGGCGATGACAAGCATAGCCACCACTCTGCTAAGTGCTGAACTCGAATTCCATACTTATTTTCGGGAGTGTTTGGAAGGATATTCTGTGTGTACAAGAAATGTGTGATTAAATAGTAGTGTTGTTCAGTTTATAATTCAGTGTGTTACTAAACCGCACCCGCTGAGTCTGAGTACTCGGTTTCCATCGTTAGTTCGAGTACAGTCGAATCCTAGGATTTTCACACATGGAAATTTTAGGAACGCGTATCGTGATGAAAGTGAGTGCGATAAAACTGTAAGTCAATCTTGACACGTACTTCTAGAAGAAACTGACAGTATATATAACGTTATTCTCCGCATCGGAAAACGAATGCAGCATTTCCGCGAGTTTCTAAAGAGTTCACAAAGAATAATTGAATTTCACTTCCTCGGTTTCTACTTCGAAGTATCCCTCAGCGTTTTCATTAAAAGCGCAACAATTAAAATTTCCATGAACCTGTCTGGTGAGTATGACTCAGAGAGTTGTGTCCTGTTTTCAGCTCAGGATTACAGGCTAGTTGGTCGAATACATTTATTTTACAAAGTATGATCCACGGCCCTGTGAACAACGATAAAAATCATCCCCGATATATTGGCATAAACATTTTCATCTTATCCACTGTCCAAATGCCCATTCCACTTGCATCAGTCGTTAAAGACGTCCCACAAGTCATCATTATCCCCTGTTCTTGCGAGCCCCTACCTCTAACTTCCTAAGGTCATGTCATTGCTATTTCCAAGCATATTGACGAATCATGGCTGGAATCGATACGTCACTGGAGATCATACATTCTACACCAGTGGATGAACTCTCCAATAACGTCATGCGAATAGCAGCATTTTTAAAATGACGTGTTCAACACGGAGTATTTTCATCCGATTCGTTTGAGTGAATCAGACACAATTAACTTGGCAGGAGTGAAGTTGAGGCGTTACAAAAGCATACAAGATAGACTCATATTTAATCCGTCAACTGATCATACTGTCTGCATTCAGCTGCTGCAGTACAGTGGCCATGGTGACTGAACACGAACATCTTGCTCGCGAGCATATTGTTGAACTGCCATGAACTGTTAACTCAAGGCATGGCGCTTCCTGAATTCTGATTTCCAATTATCGGTATGTTGCTCAATCCAAACAATATGTAAAGTAAGTCTAAAAATCCCCTCATCTTCTTAGTAATACTGACTTGTTCTATACGACCCACGCGGTACTTTCTTCGAGTATGTCGGGTTGCGACAAAAACTTTCGTTCACCAACCTGTAGTCTATCAAATTAGAGTTGTGCTATGCGTTAACCGGTCAGGATCTACGTGTCCATAGCAGTTCTAAGCTAACAAACGTGTATTTCTGTATACAGAGTGGGAGACAGCTTTTAATGACAACTGTCTCAACCTACTGCAACAACTGAGATTTATAAACTACGTAAACAGTTGTTGATGCCTGTGTGACAGCCACCTAATGATGACTGACCTGGTGAAGACAAACGATCACTGATGTTAGTTTTTGTGTGTTGTTTGCCACATGTGCTCATACGTATTGGCCTGTGCCCTTACGTCACCCGCATTCTTAATCAGGTTGAGGTGTGGTCTGAGATCTTAAATTTCAGCTTCCACGTTATCATACCACTGTAGCTTACCAAGCAACCACATGAAAATTGGTATATAAGGTGGAAGTTGGAAAAATAAAGAAGGTGGAGTAGGAATCCGACCCATGGCTTGAAGTTACGCATTAACTTTGTCATTTTATATTGGTAGTATAATGACTTTTAATTGTCTTTGCAACGACTTAGTAACATCGTCTCTCTTGAACTGCAATCATAAAAAGTCTTATATTCTGGCGTTACCTTTACTAACTGCTCGAGAATTTTTGGAAGAAAATCAACAGCTGTTTGCAATTCGCTTTAGGTTGTGTTCTGAGTGCAAATCTTTCAGGCTATACTAGTCAATGTTTCTGATTAGATCTATTTTATGATATTTTGGCACGAAGTTGTTAAAGCACGATTGTTGATCACTGTTTGTGCAATGCGATAGTGTGAACGTTGCACCAACGTGGATCGTGTAATGGGGATATCCTAGAACGAAAGTTGACCATTACATCCGGGTTTAGAAATTGATGTAACGCGGCGCGTAGTCTGTCTACCACTTTCAGGATGTCTTCGGTTTGCCCTCTACTGTTAGTCACCAGCAACACATCATCCACAAGTTAGAGAAGTAAATCTGTTTTAATGTTAGTTTTTGGCTTTTGACTTCCTAAATGAGCAATAAAAATTCTAGATCAAAAAGGACTCCACATGAATACGTCTTTAGTTTTCTGGCACCTCTTAGGTTGAACATAGAATCTTACGGTAACGTTCACTGGATGAACGTCGAATAACGCGTCCGATTCCAACGACCACGATGTGACAAAAAGAGTAGTAATCCTAGAAGCAAAGATATAATTGATGCAAAGATTATTGCGTAAACAAAGTACAGACCGCAATTTGTTCCGTGTCCTGAATGAACTTCAGCAGTACAACAGAAACAAACAAAGCTATGAACAGGGGAGACAGACAAATAAAACCGTCACACAAAAAAGAACGGGAGCCAATGAAGCCGCAGAACCTCGAACGTAGGAGAGAGAATCAGTGGAAATCATGCGATGTTGACAACCAATAAAAATGGCGTATATGGATGCATCATGGACGAAACAGGGAACATGCGGTAGTGCGCGATCAGTGAAGAGAGACAGGCAGGCACGACAAGTAGTGATTGACTGGAGTGTAGGCAACAGGTTAACGCGATAGGGAATGGAACAGGAAGAATTTTGCGTCTATCCATGGAAGCTTGTGATCTTATATTCAAGATCGATAAAAGTAGCTATCGTTTGAATTCAGACTTTAGAATGAGCATCCCAAGTTGATTCACAGTGATGTAATTACATATGGTTAGAAAAGTCTCACGCAGAGGTACAACCGTGAATAGCGAGTTACAGTCAACGATAGTCATGAAATTTATGTGAAGATTGAATTTCTTCGGAATTTCAGTCAAATGCTTGTTTATTGAATGCTTTACTGATTTCCACACCTCAACCAGGTACTTTGTTAACTTGCGTTAATGGGTGTTAGAGATTGGCGAGACTGGTAGCAACGGTACAGCGGTACAACACTGTAAAAGCCGCATTTTTTAACATTCTCAGAACTAAATAAGAGCATCAGATCACAAACCACAAATCTGAAGGGACCACTGAAGACAAACAAGGTGTTTCAATATCATTTGATTCATAAAATAATACTGCTCCTGATGCTCCATCCAGATGTAAAATCATCAAAGCTTCATTCCTTTTGAGTTATTTCAAGGGTTCTACGTATATTGGTGTGCCGACACACTTCTGTCTGGAAATAGCTAGCTAGTTTTGTTGTTCAGCATTCATCAATTTCGCCTAAAACCCCATCACTATCATTCGAGGTTACAGTTACTTTAGCAGTCGTTGAGTTTAAATTAGCGATAAATCCTTAGGTTGCCTTGCAGCCCCATTGCATTCCTATAGTGGTTCTTGACTACTGAAAAATTGTTAGTAGCTTCTTTCAAATTCTATAATTCCGCCGTTCTAAATACACAAACTGGGAAACAGCTTCCAGAATTCGATCATTCAGGAGTGAATCTTCTCAAACACAGCAGAAACATTTTACACTTCAAATTTTCTTCACCCAGTCACGACAACTGTATTTCACTACCCACCACCCCAATCACTGAGTTGTCGTCACCTAAGCCACGAATTTTTGTTTCAGCATCTGACTAACAGACCCTCAGTTTAGTCATCCAGCAAACAATGCCTCCAAAAACGCTTTTTCAGGAATCTCGCTTCTCTTCGTCCTTCTTGTTTCTATTGTCCATTGAAATTTTCGATTTTCTAGGTGTTTCCTCTCAACACGACCGGACAATCTGAGCATTACCCAAAATCAAATATGACTGAGTGTTTACAGATAATAATTCGTTTGTGCTTGATGCCAAGTTAATGATGCAATGACCAATGTGGTTGCCTCCTGAAAGCCTGGTTGGCGTTTAAGTTCCGACCGCGACGAGAAAATGCATTATCGACGAGCTGTGACAAGAGCGAATTTTGAATGCGGTGCTGTTTTTCGGAAAGGACTGAGTAAACAGCCTATGAGAATGCGACAAGTGTGAACAATTATGAATGATGCTCAAACTGATGTGGTCAATATCTCCTACTATTCACCAGCTATTTGCTGGTTTCTTCGAATAAATAAAATTCGGAAGTGTACAACTAATTGGGAAACTAAATTGTGGCCTCTAGTAGAAAGTTTAGAGCAGGTAGAAAATTTAACAGTCAACCAATCAGTTGATTTAAGGAACATAATTTTCTACAAACTGTCCGGAGACAGCCGATCGAGGACAAATAACAACAAATCCCTAGGAGAGAACTTCTGAGACCTTCACCAGTATGTCCGGCCGCACATTCCGTGACCATCTGGGAACAAACTTGTGGACTTGTTAAGGTGATGTGATACACAATTAATGTTCAGAGGTGGACTGAGTAATATTGTAGCGAAAAGGCGTCCAATAAAGTACAATCTTTATTGTCCAACTCGTTAGTTATCATGTAACACGCGCGCTTACATTTTTGAATCACAATTCCAGTCCACAACATCCTCTGGTTTCCGTTCACATGCCTTGTGCACTTCTGCCAGGTTTGTATGTGATCGGCGCTTTCTATCGAGGGGTCTTACGCCTGCTAGTCTTCGTCTCGTTGAGCGATGGCTCATCCGATCGCTCGTGTTGTCCTCCATCTAATCACTGTGGACGTTGACCGTATTCCACGACCGTGTTGAGATATTTCTCTGAGTGTTGGAATAATCACACCTCTGATTTGGTCGTCTATCCTATTTTGCTTACTATATCTCGCCCGTCGGTGCGATCCAGTCGAGCGGCGACCCACCCGGTAATCCACGCCGTCCCCGATCCGCTCGTTGTGGGTTTTTGAACGCACCTCCTCCTGCGTTGAGGTATTCCGCCGAGAGTTGGAATACTCACACCTCCTGCCTGATGGTCCACCACAATATGTCACTAACTATAATTATCTGGCAGAATCCTGCTTGGATGACCATTGTTCGTATGTCTATAGATCAGCAACTACCGCCAAATTACCCTACATCAATCCTGTATTTATACTTACACACCACTCAACGCATTCTTTTAAGTGACTAACACAGAAACACTTACAATCCCTTTCTCCTTCCTCATAAAACAAAAAAGCTTAGAAACAGAAAACCGCTTATATACTCCCATTCAACCATAAGTTTCAGCTAACCCCTTTCGAAAGGAAGCACAAGCTACTAGGTTTACTCAAGCTGCAGCTCACGCGCTATTGTATGGTTTTGGATTCATACCTTGACAGGATGAAAGGCCTCTTGAAGCGAGGGAGGAAAAAGGTATCGTCCCACAACAGAACAATCTCTATCTTACATGCCGAAATATTTCTGAACAAACTCAAAGTGGGCACAAACTTCAATCAGATTGAGGGTTCTTGATCAAGGATGATCGGTAGGAGTCACCCTCTCGCTCCGCTCGAAATTACCCTGAAATCTGTGCATTACTCACAAGTAATCATGCCAGAATGTTCAGATGTGATCAAATGATCATGTTTAGTGTGAGGTCAGTGATGCAGTGAACCAGCATACATGACTCACAACCAGTAGGACAGAAGTAAAAATTTCCGTCTACATGAGGCCAGACACTTCTCACCAATCTTAGTCCGTGAGTGAAACTCGCGCCTTCCCTCAGGTTGTAAAATCTGTCGTAAGCTATATGTGGTGGTCAATGTGTGACTGCGTTTTCATCTAGTCACAATGGTCTTGGGTTTGACCAGAAGCTATTATGACTCGGGCCACCGTTCATCTCAACAGCGAAATGGAATATCCTAAAAGAAGAAATGCTTAAAAATTGACAACAGTTTAGATGGAAGAGTTAGAAACGATATGAATGCAGGCAAGCCGCTGCATGTGGTACGCTGCTATCTTGGACATCGTTTCCACCTAGCGGTGTAGATAGCCACGATAGGCCCAGCTTGGTAGGGGAAGCCTAGTCAGTGTACTCAATAGAGTAGTGACTCACCACTTAACTTTGCAATGACAAAGAAATGTAGGTCATTTATGTTAATTTGGTGAGTTGTCGTTTGATCAAACACTGCATGTCATTAACACTATCACCTTACCAATGGGTGTTTCTAGTAACAGGACGATCCTCTCATTCAAGGTCGTCTTCGTAACTATTGTTGTTCGAGGTAAGGGACGGCTAAACTTATTGTGCTTTCAAACATACTCTTACTCCAACAATGTGTTTAAAATAAATTCCCTGAAATCCCCTCAGAATGAGAAGTCATCAAAACAGACACAGTGAAGGGTCACTCGTTGTATAATATATGAAAATAAGTAGACATTACGCACTCTTTTTTAAAAAAAAAACAACCAATTCGTGAGGAGCAACTTAAACATAAAATAAATTATTGTAATAACTAAAGATGTTAAAGGAAATATTATCTAATTAGACGGCTCATTTTCCAATTCATTAGTTCCACACAATCTGGACCACAATTAATCACACATGGTCATCCAAAGTTGTGTACGTTGGATGATGTCTGACCTAGTATTCATCCAACTGGTTTCACATCAGCATTGATTCGTTCCAACTCAATGTCTAACTTTTTTGATGCGGTCTTCACAAATGCTGTCAAGATGGAATCAGAGGAATCGGTTTCGGTGGACAGGCGTTGGTTCCACAGCTGCCGCAGGCGTAAGTGTTCAACTGGGGTATCTAAGGTCTCAATCGTATGAGTGGCGTTCAGGTCTGTAGTGGGAAACCACGTGACGTCACTTAAGACTGGTTCATGCGACTTCAAATAGTCCGCCGTTTGTTTGATAAATCTACTATGTGGCGTTTTGCGGATGGTAGAGATTTTATAGCTATCCCAATATTCCTTGTTCATCATTTCAACGCACTTGCAACACTGGCATGGCGGTGGAGGTAGGGCATCAGTGCTGTAAACTGGGCCAGTTTTTGCGCGGTCCATACACCTACAAGAATCATACGTCTTCGTAGTTCTTTCCGTCATGTTGGCTGAGGCAGGATGGGCTGAGGTTGGTTGGATTTGATCGAAACGCTCGTGTTCTTTAAACACAAACTGTGGCTTTGAGCAACCTGGGACGGTTTCACCTGCAAACAAGTCTTTTGCCGGAGTGTAAACATAGTCTGTCTGACGTTCAACTGATAGATCCACATTGGTTGGTCGGTTTTTAACCGAATGTCCGCGTCTTCTTGCCGATGGTTTTAAGTCCTTGTAAGTGGGGTTTTGTTCAACTAAATGAAGGGTGGAATGAGCACGATTTGTTGAATTTTGAGAGTTGGTTTCGGCTGAAATAAACCTTGGTACAAACTTTTTACCCTTGCTAGGAAACCGTGCCCTGCGGACTGAGTGTAATCTGGACGAATTCCGCTGTGTAGTTGTCCAGAATGAGATCGGCTGAAAACACGGTACAAAGTTGCATGCACAACCAGCCGGTTCACAATAGACCATAGGAGGAAGCACACTTATGTTTGATTGGTTATTATATGTCGGCGGGGCGTTTCGCTGTTCAGTATTATCCGGTTTTTTCGAGATCTGTTCATGAAGATGATGGACACTTGCGTCAGCTGGTGTTTGGGAAGTTGATCCGAAGGGGTCATTAGCATTCATAGAAGAGGAAAACGGTGGGACGTTGAAGAAGTTTGGAGCAGTCGTCTGGTCGTCTGTCGATCCTCCCTGTCCCCTGTCAAACAAGAACAAAGGGAACGAGGGTATTGTGGTTGGATTAGAGAAGCCACCGGAGGCCCAGGGATTGATCATCGGAGAAGGAAATCCAGGCGGCGAGAAAGGTCGTTGGGGTTGGAACATGTTCGGTACCCCTATTGGTGGCATTGTAGGAAATTGCGGAGGTTCTCCAGTTCCGAACATTATACCGCGTTGCATAGGTTTTCCAGTGTCTGTATAAAATTCATAGATTGTAATCAGTAATTAAACTGCCACAAAGTTGAAGGATATTGATTAGAATAACGTTAATTTCGAATAGATACTTGACCCTTGATCATCGGTTCACTCTGAGCTAAACGGGTGCAATGGACCTCTGGGTAGAACTTGTAATCGGAGAATGAGAATGTACAGTTGAGGTTGTGTTTTGATTCAGGTAAAAAGTCTCCACGACGTTCAAAATGGTGTAATCAACATCCTACAGTTAACCTTGAATTCAAATGAGCAAGCCTCATTTTTTAGAGTTTAATGATGGGAGAACAATCTATTACTTAAAATGTTACTAACTTGGTAATAGACAAGTAATAAATAGTTCACTCACACTGCCTTTAAAAGCAGCACAATCGGAACCACTAGAAGTTTATTCAGCAAACCTCTGACTTCCGAAGGAATCTGTGAACTTCAACTGAGCGCTCTCTGACGCCTAGAGGGAGTTAAGTTGCGTTCACATGTTGCTTTTGTCATCTTCACAATGACGTAAGGACTTGGACTGTCTTCCGAAATCAACCAATCCTTCGTGAAGTATGAATGAACTGTATGCTGTTCCGTCAAAATTCAACTGTTTTGTATGATTCTGTTTCACTTCAGTTGCACAATTTTTAGGCAGTGCAGTGCACTTTCCCACTAGGCCTAGATGAATATTTAAGTTGTGTGTGAGGTTCCTCATTTCATAGCCTCGTTTTTAATCCCGGTCTCTCTAATCAAAACCGGCGTGATCTGTTGGTTTGCCATTAATTGTGCTGGTAGCAGCTTAAAATTTCGATTATACAGTCAGTGCCAGTAACGTATTCTATTCACATTTTCACGTTCAAATTTTGTCGAAATAGACTCGTAAGGACATAAGTAATGAAATGATGAACAGTAACAGAAGTTTCATCAAAATGCGTCATGATAAAAACCACAAGGTCAGTAAAGTGATAATTAGCATACAGTATCTAGTATACTTCGTCGACTCACTGCAGTTCGGCAGATAGACCTCAAGGAGTCTAACCTGGACGTGAATGTTTTGCCCAAGTTTTCATTATTCGTCAAACTCTGTGCTGCGCAATATATGTATTGTCAACCACAACTGTTTGTTTTACTCGACTATAAAAATGCGTCTGATTCAGTCGATCGATGCATGCTATTAGAGTCGCTTAAACGCAAGGGTGTATCGAACGAATATATCAACATACTGTCGACATTTTATTCCTACATTTCAGCTCAAATTAAGCTCTACGGTGAACTTCCCAGAGTGGCGTACGTCCAGACTGTCTGCTTTCATCATTTTTGTTTCAGTTTGTCAAAGATGAAATGACGGACGTTTATTCTGTGGCACACAAGATTCCGACGTCGGTTTCTTACCTAGCGGATGATTGGCCGATTTTGACTAAGCTGACGAAGAGGTATTTTGTGACCAGTAACAAACAGTACAAACAATGCTGTGTGCCAGCTACTTCGAAGTTCAAAGTGCTCCTCCAAAATTGTTGTGATTACGCGGATTTAATGTCGGACAATGAAGTTACGCAGGTTCTTAACCGGTGTGTATACTTAGGCAGTTGCGTCAGCAACGGTTGGGGGGGGGGTTAGGAAAGGAAATATAAATTCATATATCTAAGACTAGGGCGGTATTCACTTATTTGAAATATCTCAGGTGACAGACATGCCTCTTTCTAAAGTTGGGAAGTCACGTATATTAGACTACCACGAGGAGTGTTACTTTACAGCCGCAAAACACAGCCGCTCAGGATAGAAGACGTGAACCATCTTCAGGTACTTGATCATCAATGTCTCCGTTCGATCGACAGCGTTGGATAACATCGATAGGTAAAGACTGTTAATATCAGGAAGCAAGCATTTGCGAGTGATTTCCAAGTAAGTTCCTTTGTTTACTCTTTGCTTATACGGAGATCAGGACTTGTGATAATCACATCACACACCCCATCATAGCAGTCAAGCGCCTAATCAGAAGGTAATATGGCTTGGGTAGACGTTCACCTCAACAATGACGTAGAGTATCCTAGAAGAAAACCTTATCAAAAAGGTTAAAAAATAGTAAAAGAAGAACATGACGTGGTATGGATGCAGATAGGCCATTGACTGCGACACACCGCCATCTCCGATAGCGTTTCCAACCGGCGATTTGAGTGATCACGAGAACCCCAACCAGCCAAGTGACACTTACCCACTTTGCTAAATGGAAGAGCAAGGGGTTTTATATTGTGCGACAACGTTGTTGCTTGACCTCATATGGTTACACCCAACTGCTGGTGATCTTAGTATACGATGCCCGGTAAGGCAAACGATCAGATGACATACGAAGGACGCGACCCAACCATCGCAAGCTGTGTACCTTGATTACTTGACAGATTAATCGCGCATCCCGAACGTTCCGGAATACGCGTCGGCGAACGGCCACATTGCTCACGCGATCAGTCCACTTAATATGGGCCAATTCGCGGAGATAACGATGGTCAAACACAGCAAGCCTGTTGATATCTTCCTGGTGAACAGGCCACGTTTCCGAACCATACAGGAAAATGGAACGCTCACAGGCATTATATGCCTTTCTCTTCAGCGACAACCGAAAGTCTTTCGACGCCACAGATGACGCAGTTTGGCAAAGGCAACTCGTGCCTTTGCTATCCTCACTGATATATCATCAGCAATATTACAGGCTGACGAGATAGTGCTACCCAAGTGTGTGAAACTGTCCACAGTCTCAAGTGGATTACCTGCAATGAAGAAAGTAGGAGTGGAAATGCCCTCAAAGTGCTGAGCGATCGGAGTCCCCTTTGCCTGAGGGTAACTTTTCTAATCCCCCTTTTTTCCTGATAAGGAAGACGGTAGTGCTGCAACTACAAAAATAGTTATGCTGTATGTCCATAAGATCATGCCTGACTACCTAAGCACTTCTACGCGGTCAGTATTGCGAAATACAATCCTATGAGTGCAACTGTATTTCGTTTGACTGCTACTCTCTGGCCTATCTGACAAGGTTTTACCAGGAATGACTGAAGTCCATATCAGCAGAGCCCGCCGGATCAAAACAGCACACGAACTTGACCACCACCACAATGTAACAATATAGGTCCAAGAATATTCATTTGCCACGTCGAATGTTTTTGATAGGCCCACCGCCGATTGTTGCAAGATCTGATGTGAATAGATGATGGCCTAGCGACTGTAGATCGGGTTCATCTCCCTAGCTGGGGTTTTCGTGACTCACAGAATCGGTGGTTGGAAATTTTTCTCTGTAATATGGCGGTTAATTATGCTTAGTGGCGTGAATCTTACAGTTGTTTGACTATGTTTTCCGTGAAGTAAGTGATTGTAACATCACGAGAATGTGAGAGTTATAAGGAAGCTGCACCAACCTCACATTTGCGTTGTTTGTCCTCAAGGCGTGGGGGTATCGGTTTTGAAGGTTTGACTTTATAGACTGATGATCGCAGTGATCAGGTTTAATCGCTGTTCTTTCTTCTACCTTCTACTTAGGACTTGAACTTCACTTTATGTTTGTATGACGGTTATGCATCGCCGTGAATCACTGTGGTAATAATGGTCACTAACACTGTTACAGTAATGGGAAGTTATTGCAGGCAGGTACATTACCTATAAGGAACTTCACAACTGTGCTGTGCAAGTTCTTGACTGTCGAGTAGCGGATACACCGTGAAGTTGTTCATGATGTTGTTGTCCTCGCCATCTTTCTAATGTGACTCGGATTCCACATTACAAAACATGGTTAGTCGAACCCACAACCCAACTTGAAGGGAACGCATGCACAACCAGGACCTAGGTTGGCTAATGTGAAAACGTATAATTGGTCTTATGATCTACGCGTTGCACAGTACAGACGGGCATATATCGATCGATCGTGTACACTATCCATGCTGGATCAACCAGCCAAAAGTGTGGAAAAAAAGTGACACCTGATCATCCAACATATCAGCCGGACGTGTAGCAAGCTACACAGAAATGAATCGACCAGGCTTTGACCAACAGACGACCACGTACGTGACAGAACTTCTGGTAAAATTGTATCGGTTAGGCAGATGAGCTCACGTGTTTTTGCACCATCTAGAAGTCCCAAATGACTAGTTGATTCAGTACAGTATTGGTTATAGTTCAGTGCTTTCAGGTCGTACGTTTCAGGCGAGAGTACAATCACGGGAATGCACAAATGGATATGCCCTTTTGAAATTGTCCTCTATGAATTATCGAAGACATATGTTCACCTATATGTCTTTATTCTCATTAGCGTAAGGGGCATGTTTGAAACTCTATGAAACAGTTATGGGTTGGAGCTGTGACTTTGACAACATTCAGCTGAGGTAATTCTAACTGACTAGGGGCAATCAGACAGCAGATCACACTCGGACGACTCAATATAGAGGAGACCAGGCATATGTCCACCATCATTAGGTTGCAGGCTCCCGGTCTTTGAACTGCGGCAATATGAGCTATAGTTTTGCTATGTTGTTTCGGGACGGAAATATGGAGTTTCAGTAGCCTGGATCGATGCATAGTTCCACTTTGGAGCCGCCCAGCGTGGCATACTGTCACATCTAGGAGGTTGTCTAACTGGTTTGCGACGACCTCGAGAACCTTAATTTTGCAAACATCTCTTGAACTTACCCAGGGAAACAGTCAGCGCTTTGAAGACATGTGACAGCGTCACCGCCCGGGTGCCTTTAAATTTCCACAGAAAGCATCAGTGACCTGGGTAAACAGCGCGTTATACTACAGGACCTCCGCCGAAGTACGAAGTACGTGTTGCAAACGGCTTAGACCGGACCCCTAACTACCTCAGTTATGGGCCGCAAAGTGGAGCTTTGTAAAGCAAACATCGAGTAACTGTTGAGATTCTCGTATCTGACGCAAATTAACTGTGACAAGCAATGGTGATCAACTGAGTGGCAAAATGACCAGTGAAGCCATGGTTTCAAAAGCGTGAAGTACAAGGAATTCGAATGAATCGTAATATTGCCGTCATAATTCATAGCGTAGAGCCATTTGCAGGAAAGCAGCCCCTCGCAGCTTAGACTGCCCGCTCGGATTACTTTAGTACACAAGGAATTTCACCAAAAGACAACTGAACCACATAGGCCAGCAGCTCGTATATTCCCTCTATTCACAATCTGTAAGAGTCGCATTTCAGCAGAGGAACGCAGTTTATAATCTGTAGTCTGTTGATAAATGGGTTAACTTTCCCGCTTCCAAACAAACAACCCGGTTATAAGTGAAAGTAAAGCCCTACGGCTTCCCCTCTTCCGTGCTATTAAGTCATTACTTCATAGGGAACTCGGCCAAACAACGACATGCAAGCTACTCAGCCCGATTAGCTGCTACCTCATCTAGTCTTCAGCCACCGAATCGCAAGGGTCCCGGATCAGGAGACGCAGCCGACTTATACTGGGCAGCCCTTTAATAAACGGCTACGTATCTTTACACCAGGTCAACATCTCTCCACCTCCCTCCTAAACCACCTGGCCGCCGTGTCGGTGAAAGGTGATCAGTGTGGCAGACGATTAGCTAGCTTCCTTGGCTCATAGGCTAACCATCCGACTGTGTAGTTCCAAAAAATTATCAAAGGAACTTGCTTGGCAATCATTATCAAGTACCTGCTTCAATGCTTACTCGTTGTTGATATCCGACGTAGACATTCATAATCAAATACCTGGAGGCGGTTCATGTCTTCTTCTCTGAGAAGCCAAGGTTCGCAACCATAAAATAACAGCTTTCGCAGTTGCCTCGTATACACGTCCCTCAAGCTTCCAATTCGCTTCATGTATCACCCTTTTTCCAAAGTTAAGGAGTATTTCTTTTTTCATGGTTGTATGGCATTTAAACATTAGCGAGAACCCCTGATACATCGCTGTCTATGATGCTGGCAATAGTTTCAAACAACCGATGTTCTAATTCACATTTTAAGCCGAACGAATGTAATGTCAGCAGGCAGTTTACAGTGTGATCGACGATCAGGTTACGCCGTGAACACATGGCCTAACCACATAAGTCTAAGAATGTCTAGGATCTCTAGCTCCGGCAGCCAGCTACGACTCCGAAACTACAGCTAAATTATCCATCAGCACGAGCCCCGACAGCCTAGAACTATCTAACCCGCAAGCAAAAGATCGTAACTCCCTCAGATTACATGTACCTTACAGTAGGCGACCTGTACTGAGAAAAAACATGTGAAGTTGTTTTAGATTGCAATGCAGATGACTTGAAAAATAAGCTAAACAGTTATCTAAAGAGTTTGATAATCACGTCGGAATTATTAGAAGCATGCTAGGCAAGTAAATAAATGAACATGTGCACATACTTTGAAACGCAGCTGATTCAACATACATGACTCGATATCCACCCGAATCATTTGGAGATGGCTGAGATTGAGAGAACCACGAGGATGCAAGTGGCTGTTGTGATAGAGGTACATTTGGATCTAGTGTTGTCCAACCTGTTTCGTTTGTATAGAATTGCAATCGGACGGGAGATTGAGGTGGTGAGGTCTGAGGCGGTGGGGATATGGGATCGGGGGGTGGATTGTTTGGCGGCAATTCATCGTTTGCTGACATTATTCTTTCTGTTTTGCAATTCAGATTAGGACGAGCCGAACGAACGGAAATTAAGGCAACGGAATTTACTAATGTCTGGTGACAGAGTTATTGATGATAACCCATTCTAGTTTGAACTATGTTATGATCATGTGACTTCAATAGCACACGTGCATGAAAAAGCGTCGAATGCGGATGATTGCAAACAGCAGTCTTGTATCGATAAGACTGAGTGAAGACATTCAAAAGCAATGCCCAAGTGAGTAATGAAGTCAGTCACTTCAGTAAACCAATTACCGTGTTTCATTAGTGACGGATAAAACAAGCTGAACGTTAACACTTTGGCTACGTCAAGTCTGGGTTATTTTCATGTCCGTCAGGTTTATTGTACTTATAGACTACATATCAGTTTTCTGAATCAGTAAACCACTTCGTCCTCATGCGCCTTGCCTTCTGCTTTCACGTGGTCGTTGTTATCGCACTCTTACTAACAGCAATCATTTCGGTGTACTAGAGGAGTTCCTAAAATTTCTGTCACTCAGGAGGAAACTTTTTCCAACCTGCATCGGATTTGGTACAGTGGAATCTGTTGTGAAAAATAATGGTGTCACTGCGTATAGTTCTGTAACACTGGACGTTCATTCCTTCGTACAGTAAGTAAGGTCAATGAGTAGGCTTCGTAGACACGACGGCTGGAGTGTAAATTTACACCCGGATGTGGATGTGTACCACCAATGAGCTTCGGCCACTAAACAAAGGCAGAGTCTAGGGTCTCTATCGATCGAAGTGGACCAGCAGAACTCTCCATCCGCAGGTAAAACCTGCGTCGGCTTTGGTGGTCAGCAGATAGCAATCAGCAGTGTCTAATCCTAGCACCCATTCCAATGGAGAAAACGGACAATTGGCGTTACACAATTCTTGATTCGGGAAAATCGACTGTATGGAAACTAGGGCTAAAAGTTAATTAGTCTCCCCTATACACTTACTTTGTATTTTGTTATGATGTATCGATTAGAAGAAAAATACCATTAAGATTTGAGGAATTATTTACCAGTTTTTAAGAAGAAAATTGTTCTTGCTGTATATAAAGGATCCAGGAGAATCATCATCATCATAACAGCCATGAGCCTGACCAAAAGGTACTGTGGCTCGGGCTGCTGTTCACCTCAACAGTGACGTGGAATATCCTAGAAGAAAACGTTACTAAGAAGGTTGAAAAGTATTAAAACAAGACTAAGCGGAAGAACTAAAAATGGTATGGACACAGGCACGCCATTGACTGCGACATATCGCCATCTCGGATAGCGTCTCTAATCAGCTGTTTGAGTGATCACGAGGACCCCATTCAGGCAGGCGACACCTACCCACTTTGCTCAATGGAGCAGTCAAGGTCTTCATATTTTGTGACCACGTTGTTGCTTGACCACCATGTGGTTTGACCCAACTGTTGGTGGCCTCAGCATATAATGCCCGGTACGGTAAACGATTAGATGACATACGGAGTACGTGACCCAACCATCGCAAGCTGTGTACCGTGATTAATTGACCAATTGATCGCGCATCCCGAGCGTTCCGGAATACGCGCAGACTGTTTCTTCTCTGGTTGTCCGTTACACTTACCGATCGACTGTGAGGCAACGTAGAGACACCGGGGTACAGCATTCTTCCGAAGCAGGGGTTCCAACAACATTCCAGTAAAAGGAAACAAGCATGAGCCAAAGGCCCAGTAAGCCATGCGCACGACTTACACAAACGAAAACTAGAACGGCGCCGATAACGCAGCAGCACACCCTGTTACACAATTTAAATTCAACCCGTGAGCGCTTGCTGGTTTCGACCGCGCGTTGTGATAGAAACGAGTTTTGCCTGATACTTTTGAGTTTTCTAGCCCTAAGGGATTCTCAATAAAAGTCGATCTCAAACATCCACGTCAGCTGCTAAATGGATTCACGCGTTGTTGTAGTGAGACTGGATTGGAACGGTTTCCATATTAGTGAGCTCGTAATCGACCAAAGCTCACACAATAGCCGTTGCTAGTGAAACTGAGATAGATTTACCTCAGCCAATTCAAGCTTGGACCAGCCGCTACGTCGAATTCGCTAGCAAGAGATAATGGTTAAAACGATTTGTTTAAACATGTATCGAATCCAGACAACTGTGAGGTGCAACCGAAATTACTCAAGATTACGGCCTAAATCCTAGTCAGTAAGTATACATGATGCTTCCTCTAGTTACGCCAAAGTCGTTCATGAAAACCAAGGACCAATAGATCAAGGAAAATAACTGTGCATTAACACAAATTAGTCTCATTCCTACATCGTTACATATTTGATGATTTTATTATTGTAAAATATCACGTACGCGTCTAAGTAAAATGGTCGCCCCCATCCAGAATGCACGTTACAAAGTGGCGATCCCATAGTGACTTGAAATTTGAAAACACAAAGAAATCTCCCGAACAGGACTCAACACTTCCCAGTTCGTCCAGCGTCTTAGACTGTAACAGCCTCATGCACACACTGGCCACCACCTACAGAAAACTGCACACTCCGTGGGCACTATTCCCGGTAGATGAAACAGATACAAGTGTACGCCCAAAATTACCCACTGCAGCTTCATGCGAACTTGATCTCTTAAGAGAAGCCAACAGTATGATTACCGAAGCTAAAATCTTGAACATTTCAGTACAAAATATAATCTTTGGATAACTGTGATGATTGCTGGATTACCCCTTATGTCCGATGAATAACCGACAGAAGTTCCACGCCCGGAAGAAGCCCGAAAGCGGCCCCTTTCAATCGGTGCCTTGATAAGGGTGACTATGAAAAAATGTACCGCAAAGAACTCGATACTAATGCTTGAAGAGTTGGCCGACTGAATCCTCCCAACTAGTATCGAAATAATATTTCTGTTGCAACAACCTAACGATCTAGACGACGAGTGGCATCGGAACACTTCTTGGTGACATAAACGTCAGTTGACAGAGATGGCCCGCTACAGTCTAGAGGCTGAATCATTCACGGTAAAATGGTCGCCCAGGTTGCTGTTGACCGAAAACATCACGGAGACCTCGCAGCCGTAGACTTTCAGGAAATCATCACCTGCACGAGGAAGATGACTTGACCGTCAGAAAGTAGATTGGATCACTTATCGCTTTTGCAGTTCATCGGTCACAAACGCTAACGGCGTTTACGGTGTAGACAATCTGTGAGGTAACAATCGTAGGTCGTACTGACATTGGAACATCACTCGACGTGACTGGTGCATATACGATGCGTCAACTTTCCGGACACAGACGGGACCCTTTTTGACAATAGATTCTTATGGCCAACGGCGACCAACTACTGGAGGGGGGAGAATCAATGCACCGGTAACAATAGCCGAACTGTAACGACTATATAAAATATTTTTGGTAGTCGCATTCATTTGTACACATTTGATGACTTTGGTTTTTTACCTAAATTTGCTTAGTCAAGCTATCCATTTTGTATAATCCGTCCCGGGGCTAAAATCATAACTCGCTCCGTGCCTCGCTAACTTGACGTGTCTCTCTGCAAACCAAATTTTCCAGGGTAGACATGAATACACGGGGGTCAACGCGCTGAGTCTTTGTTTTTCATTGTCGATCGGTTTTCGATAGAGTACTGATTGCGTACTATTCAGTTGGACTGGTTCCAACAGAGCGCCGCTCCTTCGTATTGTGATTGAGGTGGAGTTGCTGGACTGCCTGAACTGTGGACTCGATGTGCACAACCTTCCGCTGAACGGCCCACTCGGCACAGTTGAGTTAAAATCCCAGCGCGAAGACCAATTTCTCACCTCATGTCATTACAGTCGGAAATGAACAACCAAGTCGGTGAGATCATCCGTGTGAGTGGAGATCTCGACAAATCGCGAAGAGCAGAAAGTTTGAAATCAATAGGTAGAAACTGGTCACGATTGTTCGATCGGACAATAGCACATAATTAATAGACAGGTGTACCACTGATCGAGATACCATTTAGAAGGATACCCGCACACCTCTAAGGCAAGGTGTGCAGGATGAACAACGACATATCACACAGTAATGTAATCCAGCCCCCGAAGTCGCCACGGGCTGTTCTTAATGGTCTCGGTATAAATGGACGGCAGTGTTCTTCGATTATTCATCGACTATGGGAAGCTCAGCCAACTAAAAAACGATGCTTCTTCAGGGCCAAGAATCGACTAACTCTTTGGTGCACCTGGCCGAGCCGCGCACTTCAGCACGTTGGAATTGGGCTATTAGCAGGTTGGAATTGAAGACAGGGACCGATCCAGGAAGAATTTCTCAGCACCTTCGAGAATATATGAATTTTAAGTTATATCCTTCCACTTGTCGAATGAACCGGCAATATTCCGACGCCTAGCGTAAAAGGTTTTGTATATGATTCCCTCAAATTGCTTAGTGTGTCTGGATAAGGTCACGGTTCGTAGGAAATATGAGAATGAGTATGTGCCGACTTTTCCCCCGTAGTTCCACTCCTCTCATCAAACTGTTGGAAAACAAGCAAGAGTTAAGGAGAACAGGGAAATGCGACCAGACGCTTATATCATTGTAAGAATCTATATGTACGGCACCGGTGCTAGCATGTCCAAACAGATAAGGAGTGCTGGCGACAAATCGATCGAGTCGGTGCTCTCTCCGCGATCACAAGGGTTTAGAGAACGGGTGGTGAGTTGCAACAGAACGAGAGAAAAACGCTAGACTTAGTACTCCTCGCGTGGAATTTTCGGAGCCACCTTCTAGGTGAAAAAAAAACTCATCGTGCGCACGAACTATCAAACCCTTCACTAGTTACAAAACTACAAAGACCCACAAGGACGGTTGGCCAACTGACGGGAGGTCCTACAGGAATACGATTTCGAACGCAAACACTCATCAGACAAAGAGCACACCAAGGCAGACTCTAGAGCGAGATGTCCCGCATGTAGTTATGATTGTCTGTCCTACATACAGCCTTGATCAACCCACAGAGAGCGTAATATGATCGTTGGCAGCACGACTAAGGATCCGCTCCCGAATAGATACCAAAATGACGAAGCAAAACCAACAAGCAACGAAATGTAAGGTAAGATCTACGAACCCCACTGCGTTTGAGCGTTAAGGGAACAGCAGTCTCGTTTATTCAAAAAGGGTTACAATTTCTCAAACCATGGTACACAAAATCCTAATAAACTTATGCCGCCAACCTGGTTATGCAGGAATACGCAAGCATAAGATGGCTAAATAAAAACGACCTCGGTAGCTTCACTACGAAGAGATATCCTGCTGTTCTGCCAATCATGCAAAAAGCGTTGGGCCTTCAAAAATGCCTGTGTGAGATATCAAGTCCCCTTGCAGATTGACTGCTGGATACGCTGACGACCTAGTTATCGTTGACGTCGTAATACCACTACCTCACACAACTCGAAATGATCGGTACATCTTAGTTTTGGCGAACTCCTTAAAGAGATCCTGCCTGCATATATGGGTATATCTTTGGGGAGCTTCTGGCGAACTCCATTCAGATCAAAGATTCCGCTTCGAGGTATCATTAATTTGTGAACTTTGCAAAATACTAGAAATAGATAAAGCGCGAAATAAAGCATATCACTGGCAAAGCAAATGACAATTAGAAAAAATAAGCCGATTTCTCTGGAAACTCCTCAAGGCATCTGCGGAAGAGAACGACGATGGATGGGGTCAGGCTATCCCGAAGTGCTTGTTAGTATGCTGCAGAACAACACATACGCCAATCCATCAAACCGCACTGTCTGTAAACTATTCAGACAATGCGATTACCCCCACATGCTCGACTGCCTGTTACCAAGCAACTACAATCTTCAGTTATGGAGTATGTATACAGCCGATTAGACACGTTTCCTCCGGCCTATCAACTGGAGCGGGTTCATATCAGAACAGAGGATTATTATGCTAAGAGAATATATGAAACTATCCTGTGGGTTAATTGGAAAATGTGTAGCCGTCTAACAATGTCCCCAGTTCTGGAATGTCGGTGAAAATACACAAACAGTGGAGTTCATATACAGCCGAACGAATAATCTTGGATGCAACCTGTCAAATTAGAGGACTGACAGGAGCGGAAAGACAGCAGAGTATCATCCGCTTCAGCCCACTAAAGCAGTGCGTACAACCGATAGCTTTTGGAATACCGACAGAAATCTCCTCAGTTAGACTGGATGTTGAATTGTCCAGCGAAGGAGAAACAGGCGAGGTATCAGAGAAAGCGTTTGGCGGAGAGTTGTGCAAGGGATGGCCAAAATTAGTCGAACGAACACGGCTTGAATCTGAATTGGCATGTCGTACACGGTTGTTTAACCTACTGTCAGGCCAACGTTGTGCACGAAAACCTTGGATGAACGGACAATCAATCAACCAGGAGAAATAATTACCTGCAAACGCAACCTTGTCCCATTCCTGTACCGTAAACCGTTTTGATGTCAATCCTTCTCCAGTCATTCCTACCATCCAGTAAACTTTCACGATAGATCAAGAAGCCCTCCGATTAATACTGCACTTGGTTGCCAAAGCCGTTACTCACGGAAAATTCTGACAGTCCAAGTTGTGTCGCAATTGAACATCTACTTTAAAAGGTTGTGTCCCATTCACCGAACGTGTGTTAACGCAAATGGAGCTTTGTTTGCATAACTCGACGTCTATAAGATGATCATCGCATGGAAGTATCTGTACGTAGTTAGGTCTGTTGGTCGGGGATGGTTAGTTAGCGGAGAAAACTGATACACATCTGCTTTAAGTGAGCAACATCGTCTAAATCACCGTACAAAACTCTAACACAATTTTAGTTGGTCTAAGCGACGCCATAGTAGTGCAACATGCGGACTTAGCAGAACTACAGGATAGACAAAATTTTCTTCTAATTGCAGATGCTCACAGCAAGTGATCCGAGATTCTCATGTGGTGCAACATAACATCGGATGTGACCATTAACATCTGCAGCAACTATTCGGTCGACCCGGGTGACGAGAAACCCTACTTACGGACAGTGGTGCACAGTTTACATCACGGGTCCTCACGGAATGTTACCGTAAGACTGCTGTCTGTCAAGTCAGACCACCATCGTTCCATCATAAGTAAAACGATAAAGTGGAACGGTTGTGGACAGTTTCGGAGAGGTACTACAACGAGAGCAGAAGGAGGAGGAACTAAAACTGAAATCCTTGAGATGTTCCCAATGTTTTGCAACGCAACTTCGAATCCGCAAACACCGAATGGTGTCTCCGGTGGGGAAAAAATACTCAGTTGGAGGCTTCGAATGGGCCCAGATATCATTTAACTAACGGTATCATTAGGTTATGTCAATAACAAATTAATTAATTAATAATTTCGACACGAGGTTAAGGATATTTCAGTTCAGAGACTACAATGGTTCAGGACTGTGGAAACAATAAGGCCAAGTGGACATTTGAACAAACTGTCAGAAACTGCGGAACTGTGATCTAAGAGGTCGAAATTAGTACGCAGATCTATGTGCACCAGGCAGTTGTTCAAACGAAACAAACCGCGTAGCAGAATTCGCCCTGCTAAACGTATTCTAAAGAAACTCGGTGGCCCGAAGCTGACTGAATTCCAGCTAAAGTCCCTTCTGTCAACACGTTTGACAACACTTACGCGGATAATCACACATCCTTTCCAACTGAATCCGACCTCGTGAATGTAAAAACCGCTTTCACAGTGGAAGTGTGTTGAGCACAAGGCAATGTATGAATATGTAATCAGACACCAATTTGTTGTCAGCCGGATTTCACAAAATGTTTATTGAACTCAGTCGACAGTTCATTGTTCCAATGGCTATAGAGAGGTCTTGTGTGTAGGGTTGAACCCTACACACATAATACCCCCCCTCTAAAACCATTTTAGATTTGTCGAGCAATTTGTTTTCAAAATTTCTCTTTTTCGTGCCTTCATTGGGAAATTGGCGACCCCGGGACCCAAGCAACTAAGCGGTGGGTACTCTGATCCCAACAGTTAAATTATCGTTACGGTCAAATACGACTGTGCTGCGGAAAATGTGTACCGCCTCGACGAATACTGTAATCGACCTAAAATGTAATTCGAGAACTAGGAACCTCATTGATTCCCCTAACTGAACATCATTTGGTAGGTTTCATTGTTTTTACAAGGATTCCGCTCATGCTGGTAACGGTTGTATCGAAGATTAAGGAACGAATAGCAAAGAGGGAGATACATTTTCGTCAGATGAATGAACTGGCAAATAAACTGAGGTTGTTTGCACGTGAATTGAACTACACCCCCAAGGGCGACCGACTGCTACTACAAGTTGGTTGCTCTCATCGGAAAAGATCGTTGACTAACAGATATGTTAATGACTAAGTGATCTAAATAAAACAAAATGCCGTAGGATCTCATCCAATCTGGTTTTCTGATATTCTGAACTAGAAATAACAGCATGTCGAAAGAATGCTAGGAAGACCAGTGACCGCTCTTATAAAGCCCACCATTTCGAAGTAAACGAACCTGAATCGATAAACCGGAATAAAACGGTGTATAGACACATAATAATCAACGATGCTCACGCACCTCCTGAGGTTTTCATCACGATCACATTTTACTACACGATGGGGTCCTGAAATTAGTTACCAATCGATAGATTTAACCTTGCACCAGAACAAACCGCTGGTCAACAGACAGGCCAGTAGTACTCAAATGTATGTCTGTCTTGCCTCTTCCAGCATCAGCGTCACTATCAAAAACGATAGTGCATCAGCGGTTCGTGCCAATGTTTAACTGCCATACAGCCATGAAAAAAGAGTAGGCCCCAGTGACGAAAAACTACCAAAAACAGCTGTCTGTATTCAGACATTCAGCATTAAGATGAAAACACATTGTAAACAAACAACCGAGTTATAAGCGTCATCAACACAGCAGCTTCTTTAGGATTTTCACTGCCCCGTGTCATCAAATCAACCTACTTGACAGATAACTCGGCCGAACAACGACAACATTCACACCAATGAGATCGATCAACCGCCATTTCACACGGAGTCTCCAACTACCGACTAAGTGAGTCGCAAGGTCTCGGAGGCGAATCCGAACTACAATGGTCAACCCCTACACTAGGTCATTGTCTGTCCACTTCCCATTTTGCGCCAGTCGGTCGCAGCATTGGCAAAGAGTGCTCGGTGTGGCAAGCGACTACTTGGCATCCTTACTGCATAGTCTAACCTTTCGCGTACAAACCTTTCGCATACTTCCTGTCTTGCCCCCAATTGTTGGTGTGCGGCACTGCCACGTAAAGGCAAAGTGTCAGAACATACCGGTGCAAAGATTGTAACCGACGAAAAAAATTTGCTTTTAAATCAACCATCAGCACGATTTCAGCTGTTGCACTTTTTAAGTGCAACAGATTATCAAGACGACACAAAAAGCTAAATCGCCAAAACTCACTTCCGGTCAAGTAACCAGATATGCACAATAGATTCACTTATCATTTAATCCCAAAAATCTGTGACGATTGTTAAAAAACATTAGTGTCCGATACAACGAAGATTTAAAAAAAAAATAAAGAGTACAACAGATGTTTCGAAAGACCATCTCAGTCAAAGACATGTGATGTGGATAAACCTGAAATTGACTGGCAGTGTTTAGACTTTAGCCCACTCGGACTATCACATGATGGCAGTTCTTCGATACGAGGACAAACATGTGCGCCACCACCGGATGGTAGCCGCAACATGGATGGAAGAAGATCCACATCAGCTGAGTCAGTGTTCATTGATCGAGTGGATACGGATGAACTGGACGAGGAGGACACTGAGCTATCGGAACTAACAGGGAGTTCATCCTGGTCGTCAAAGCCAACATCCTCTAACCGCAATCGGTTATCTTCAAGTGTATCACATTCTGAAGGGATGAACAGGTCCTATATGAAAGATACAACAGCAAATCAAATAGTACGTAACGTGACGAAACAATTCCACAACTTAAAGTATTAGATTGAGGAATAAAAACCGCAAAAACGGTATGATCATTATAACCACTGTAAGGGTGTCAACATGGCATGTTAAACTGATACTAACGTTGACCGAGAGATTGACGTCAGACTGGTAGGCAATATGACTAGTTACACTGTGTCATAATCCTACACTGATCATAAACAGTATCCAGTAGCTGATCACATCAAATGAATACAACGGTTTGATGAAACAAGTAGGCAAGTTCCCAATTTCTATCCCACAAGGCGTTTGTCTTCATACAACGTACTAGATGTAGCGTGAAAACCATACGTTATTCTATCATCTAGCCAAGTTTGTATACTCCTCTATTGTTTGGTTGTTGTGGAGACTCTCTGGGGTTCTTTGTTACTGTCTGTCTGCACGATGCATATGTTACATGAATCACCCAGGAACTGAACATGGTAAGAGAATCCAAATCATTACAAGTTCTGTAAAGTGACTACATGAGCCTCGCAGTCTTTTCACAAAAATGTGAATTAACAAAGTGTGAGGAAGCTGAATAAGTGTACGGCGTGCCTTCTCACAATTGACTATCATAATCTGGGACAAACACACACGGCAGAAAGAGGTGACTGTGAGACTGCTGAACCCGTGAACTCGCCACACGAACAGTAGCTTGTTCAAACCATAACTTTCTCACCTCTTTATCAGATGTAATCAAGCAGGGATGAAACTGTAGCGATCTCTTACAATGGTCTAATTTTTGCCTCTATTTTGTTGTACAATCTAACACTCTATGGTAAGGTGTTTGTTTAGCACAATTGTATACGCTATTTCCGTTCGTGTGAAAATTCTTCACTTTTCTGTCTCGCGCGCTACCCGCAGGATGCTATCTGGTTGTGCATTTTCTTTTCCCTCAGTCTTGGCAATATATGGAGTATTGCGCTATCTGTTAGCTTCTACATTATGGCTGCAGGGTAACTCATCAACTTCGAAGTGGAACTTGATGGGAGTGGTCCCACAAAACCGATAATGGAGTATACTAATAAACCGTCACCAGCATAAACTGGTAATAAGAGGAAATGTATTTATCAGATCAATAGATAGGAATAAACGCTCACAATTAAACTCATAGGCTATTCTCACATCGCAGTGAAAGACTCAATAAAGCGGTGGAAATGCCAATGACGGTTCTAACTGAAGTCTTGTTTACCCTACCTAGAACGCATAAAAGAGGACGAATCCGGCCAAATAGATCACAATAGGAGGTTGCCTTCACAATATAATTTGGTGTGGTATATACAGAAGCTAGGCTGTTAAAAGCCAAAGGTCCTGATTCACCGGATTCCATGAGAAGGAGCTGGGTTTGTACTCACCTTACCCGTGTAGCTCATCACTTTGCCCATTATACGCTGTGAAGGTGGAGAACCAAATGGATGAGGTTCTGTCTGTCACAAAAAAACAGCTAATCTGAATCTCCCTGTTCGACAATCTTCATGTGTTGATGAAAACGGACCTGGTAAAATGTCGCTCCTTGAGTGCGTATCAAAACCATTAATAGCACTTCAGATTCCTATTCGGGAGGCACATACCCAATGTACGATGGCATTAAAGTGGACTACGTTCATCTCATGACACTAGTGTGTAATCAGCTTGAAACAAAAGCCAAATTTTATTGCATCTCGTGTAGCTTGTAACTGGCTAACTTTAAGTACACGGACGTCACAAGTAGTATATATCTACCATAAGGAGAGCCACATGTATCCTACAGTTTCAGGTATAAACACACAAAATAACCTGGTCGGAAGTTCAACCCCCTATATTAGAGAAAGTTAAAATAACAATAACACACGACTAACTGATTTTAAGTACTGTTCATCATCATCATCATCATAACAGCCATGAGCCTGACCAAAAAAAGGTACTGTGGCTCGGGCCGCCGTTCACCTCAACAGTTACGTAGAATATCCTAGAAAAAAAGGTTACTGAGGAGGCTGAAAATTATTGAGAGAAGGCTAACAGGAAGAATTAGAAATGGTACGGATACAGGTCCGCCATTGACTGCGACACATCGCCATCTCGGATAGCGTCTCTAACCAGCGGTTTGAGTGATCACGAGGACCCCAGCCAGGCAGGCGACACCTACCCACTTTGCTCAATGGAGCAGTCAAGGTCTTCATATTTTGTAACCACGTTATTGCTTGACCACCACGTGTTTTGACCCCTTTGTTGGTAGCCTCAGCATATA
>JTDE01020787.1:14247-39382 GCA_014338405.1 Paragonimus skrjabini miyazakii | reverse complement strand
CGGCGCATTAAAATTCCTGCACTATTCAACCGCAATTCCGACCAGTGCGTTCTGAAGGATGTCACCTCCGGAATTTTCTCGTTCTCTGGTTGTTGTTCTCCCGACCGGAGTTGATCAATCAACGTTCGGATTGTCGGTTCTGCCCTCTTAGCTGTCTGTAACTTCCCGGAGTCATTCTCTAGTTCAATACTGTTGACTCCGATCGCATCCTTGTGAACTTCATCCGTGTGCTGCGTTCGGGAAAGCAGATCGGGAACATAGTTCTCTCTTCCAGCAACATGGCGAATTGTGAAATCATACTCCTATAATCGCAATGCCCAACGAGCCAGTTTTCCTCGGGGGTCCTTCGCCGATTTAATTTACTCCAACGGCTTGTGATCTGTCTCCACATGGAATCGTCGGCCGAGCAAATAAGGCCTCCATTTTTCCAATGCCCACACGATCGCCAAACACTCCTTCTCTGTCGTTGAATAATTTCGTTCAGCAGGAGTTTATACTCGACTGGCATATTCCACAATACTGCCTTCCTGCTACAGTACAGTTCCGATTTCCACATCGCTCGCATCCGTCGCAACAACGAAGCTCTGTCCAGTCACTGACAACTTCACAAAATCGAAATTTACCATTGGGCTTCTTTACCAACAGAACAAGAGAACCGAACTGGCTATCGGCCTCATCAATAATTTTTTCCTTCAGCTTTTCTTTCATTTTTCGCTCGATTTTCAGCTGCAGGTGAATCGGAGTTCTTCTGGGACCAAATGGTCGAAACCGCCCGGGTTCAATGGAAATATGTTCAATACAATCACAATAGCCATAGGGGTCTTGATCCGAAGTGAACAACTTTCGCAATTTGCGCATCACTTCATTCAGTAACCGATTGTCACAGACTGGTATTGCTCCGGGTGCGTTCGCTTCAATTTGTCCAAGTTGAGGTTCGCGTTTCATCGATAACGGAACCACTCCATATTTCGTTACGAGTTTACCATGCTTCAAATCAATCACAGCCTCAGCGCGTTCAAGAAAATCCGCTCCCAATATAGTCTGGCGTGCGTCGGGGGAAATTACGAACGATTGCTTGACTACGTGATCATCGATTCCGACATCATACTCCGCAACACCCGTAACTCTGAGTGTAAACCCACCGACTGTTCGAACGATCATCGCACACGGCTGACCACTGTCTTTTTGGCGTCAGTTCAATCAATGAAATCGCAGCCCCAGTGTCAATCAAACAGCACTACGAGCTACCATTGATTTATAACCTAGCCTAAACTGCCGTCTTACCAACCGCCCCTATTAGCGGATCACCCTTCCCAGACAAAAAAATAATCAGCAAAACGTTTATGTACATAAGACATTTTCTCGCCGCGCGGGCAAAATCTTCGCCAATGTCCACGTCTTCCGCATCTAAAACAGACGTCGCCACGGTTCTCCTCCCTCCTCATCTTCAAAGCCGCCACTTCTTGAGTCAACCTTTTTACTGCGGTTCGCAGGTCATTCACTCCACTTGGTTCACTCGTCTTCAACTGGCTAACTGTTGGGGAGTTTTCTGCCCGCAATTGTCGAGCCGCATCAGTCAGCTGTTCCAACGTCATTGGATGTGCGATGAGAGCCACCCTCATCCCTCACTGTTGGTGACATTCCGTTCAAGAACCGGTCCGTCAGCATACGTTGTTCCGAATACTGATCCAAATGTGGCAGGGCTCTTAACAACGTTGCCCGCAGCGACATGGCATAAGCCAGAGCGTGGCCTCCTGGTCCAAGCCGGGCGCCCTTGAACTGCCTCATTGTCTCCTGGCAATCGGCTGGGCTGCTGAACCCGGCGATCAGCGCCTTCTTCGGGGCGGCTCACTCCAGCTTCGCAGAACCCCTTCGCGCCACATCCAGCACCGCCTTCGATCTGCCATTGAGCAGCATCCACAGAGCCGCCAGCTTCGCCCGATCGGTCTTGACTCCGACAGTCTCAGCCACGTCCTCTAAGTCTTGCTGGGAGATCCGGACGTCCCCATCCTCGAACGGCTACAGCCATGGGATCTTCATCCTCCAATCCTGGTCACGGCACCAATTGTTGTGATCCAGGAACGCGGATGGCACAAGGGTTGTCTGTTCGACAAATCAACACATGGGTTAAGCATTTAAACAAGACCTGAAACATAACCACTCATTTGCATGCGGTCTTCGGCCCCAGACCTTTTCGTTTGCCGCAGACGTCAATGCTCAGTTCGATTGAGTAGCAGGGACCATTATGGGCGATGCTGCCCTCTGATGTTCCTTCCTGCACTTTCCCTGCGGCTTGTACGATTTCAAAATATATGCTCCGGTCCTACTACTGAATAGCAGTTGTATGAGTAGTATGTTACGATCACTCAATTTCACTGCGCTTGTAAAACAACCCATGTCATAAGTACAGCTGTATCAAAGTGAATACTTATCCGCTGTCCGCGTTTCAGTGCACTTAATAATCGTTCAAGCAGGGCTGTGTTAATTTCCGCCCATGGTTATTGCACACCTTGTACAACTCGGTAGAATTTGGTTACATGAGTGGTGTTCTAGTTTGAGCGTTCATTCTAATTCACATGCATATATTTCCCCAAATACATTTTTATTATGCATTAGTTTCTGTCATTTTTGGGTGTACTTCAGAAATTAGAAGACAGGGTGACCAAAATTTGGGGGTACCTTTGGTAGAAATAAATTCGGAATCCAAATTTTAAAGTTTTCGTACACTGGTCAGTGGAATCAATTGTTACGGCTTCCGCAGCTAACGTTCCAGCTTGAGAAAATGAACCCCACAGAAATATGCTCTAAAAGCACTCGTACAGTTTTATTTTGGTGGACTATCAGGCAGGAGGTGCGTGTATTCCAACTCTCGGCGGAATACCTCAACGCAAGGGGGAGGGTGCGTTTCAAAACCCACAGCAAGAGCGGCCAAGCCCAAGGTGCCGGCCAGCCATCCACCCTGATCGACAACTTGGAAGGTTGCCATGATCACCATTCCACCAGCCTCGCCGGGTCGATGGCTGGCCGACACCTTGGGCTTGACCGCTTTTGCTGTGGGTTTTTGGACGCATCTCCCACTTGCGTTGAAGTGTTCCGCCGAGAGTTGGAATACTCGCACCTCCTGCCTGATAGTCCACCACACTATGACTTCAGTACAGAATCTCTGTTTCCTACCTTGCGAACCCTTCCGAAGATATTAAACAGGCTCTGTAGACATTTTGAACTAGCAGTAAAATATTCAAAGTGATATCACTGTATGGTAGATTCGGCAAGTTAGGAAAGTGGTTCTCTTCATCACGGTTGAACGGTGGTCAAGCTACACCAACCAGTATAGTGAATCTGTAGGTTTTAGCTTCAGCTTAAGTGTGGGCACTGATAGTTTATAGCATATTCACGTTCTTTCAAAATTTAACACCACCCACCCTCGATCGCGGCCTTTGCATTCAGAATAGCCTTTCGGCTAGCCCACTTCGAAAGGAAGTACTAGACTCGGGTTTCGCTCTTACTAGAGCTCATCAGCAGTGCATATCCTTATCCGGATCGAAGTTTGCACTGTGACCCTCGTGCTTGTAAGACTGGCGTGTTGACCACAACGCCAGCAACCTCACAACTGGCAAGACCGAATAATCAAATCCAGACCGTCAACCGCAACCTTGTATGAATAGTGTTCAGTTTGCCCGGTCGTTTCGGGAGGTGAATGAACAGAATCACCCTGTTCTATCTAATCGATAACCCCGTGATCAAGACTTCTCAGTTAGGTTGAAGTTACTGTCTTCATTGAACCAACTGAGCATATTTTGAATCAGTAGTGAAGATTCGGAGATTTAGGTTATTTCAAAAGCACGAGGGGCAAACAAGCTTGAGGATTAGAGTGCAAACTCCGATCCGGATAAGGATATGCACTACTGATGAGCTCTAATAAGAGCAAAACTCGAGTCTAGTACTTCCTTTCGAAGTGGGCTAGCCGAAAGTCAATCTGAAAGCAAAGTCCGCGACCGAGTGTGGATAGTGTTCAATTTTGAAATAATTTAAATCCTCGAATCTTCACTACATATTCACGTTCTATTTGTAGTACGTTTTTGAGCAGCCCTAATAAAAAGAAGTTTCTGTTTCATCAGCACTCCATGTTAACATGTCGATTGTTCGGTTATAACATTGCTTCTGGAATTTATACAGATATTCTTTGGAACTGATGATATAAATTCTTTCAGTCATTGCCCGGTCTTACGTCAGACAGCACTTGGAGCGGCTCTGAGATTTAATGTCTTTTCCTTTCTCTTAAACTAGTGAACAGGGCGAGTGACCACCGAAAACTAAGACCTACGTATTCTTGTGTCATTGAGTCTAAGGCCTTTAACACTTCCATTTCGGGATTATTTTCTTTATCCGTTTAATTCCCTCCTGCAGTTTCTGTATAATGTGACCAATAATGGATAACGGAATTCATCCCTTGGAGTTTGCTACATATACTTGTATCATGAGGACGAGCGATCGCCCCAAACTACTCACACCATTACCATTCAGGAGTGGGGCGACAACGTGGATTTTGCCACCAAAATAGCCGCAAGAAAAACACAATAAGAGACGTCACACCAACACGACAGTGCAGTATACCATGGAATAGTTCAGCCTACGCAAAGAAGCTGAGCAGTAGCGTCTGTAGCAGCCGGGACCTTCTGGGACGATTGCCTTATGCAGAGGAGTGTTTTTGTTTCTTGTTCTTATTGAACAACTAATCCATGTTAGTTTCCTAAATAAGCAACCTTCGTGCCATCCGTGTTTCCGGTCATAAGTACTATCCAGCGCTTATTCATAAATTTTGCCCACACTCATATACACCAGCAGGCTGACCTCCATTGCACATACAATAAAAGAAGCTCACATAGATGGGTCCCCTGTTCCTTTATTTTGCCAAAATTGGCTTCTGACAGATGTGCTTACGCTTGGTAGGCATGACTAGACTTTTTGCCTAAGACTAGGGCCAGTAATCTGCTTCATCTGTTCAATGTAAAACAGCATATTCTCTATCAAATCTCTTTTGATGCACTAGGAATATGAGTATAGTCACGATGTTGTCGTGTTCACAGTCACTAGCACTGTATCAGTTTATCACTTTGAAAGTGTTTACTATTGTTAATGAGAGAGAACATCGGATAAATCCAGGTTTTTGTGCTCAACAAAAAGATTTTCCACAAGATCTGTACTCTTCTAAGAAAAGACCGAAGCGCTAACCAACCATACGCCACATACAGATTTTGTTTCATTTAGAGTGCTTACTTTTACGCTTAAGATATACGATGTGAAGTTACACATACACTTCAAAGAAAAGAATAAGTCTGAATGAAGCTGAAAACTCATAGTGAACAGTATGGTGGTTTGGTGCGTACGTGTATTAAATTAACACTTTCTGAGGTATACGCAACAATACCAGACGCGAAATAAAAATACCGATAATTGCGGGTGACCGGAAATATATTATACGATAATTACAATTGGTCTCGATCAACTCTAAACGACCCCGATACGCAGAAACAGCTAGGGAGGTTAAGGATTCGACCGTCGAGCGCACGAGCAAGCCGGTAGAGAGTATATGGCGCGTTTGGCACGCATAGGCCGACAAACATGCAAACAAACAAACATTATCGCATGCACCAATCAGATGGCAGACAAAGATCTTCAAGATCCTATGTACAATGTGAGCTGGTATTTTTGGAAGGATTTTACACATCGTACAGCATGCAGACCAGAGTTATCTCCAGGTCACTACAGTAGTATACTCAACTGCTATGATACGATAGTGAGTTTCTCTTGTTGCATTGATTCGGAAGCATGTGTTGAATATATTTTAATTCAACCCCTTACAGCCATATACGACAGATTGGGGGGAAGTGGGATCAAAATCAGAAATAAACAAGGGTCTCCTGTCATAAAAATGATTAACTAAGGATGCTTGGGCATGCGATAGGTAGTTCATATATCACCCCTATGTCCTGCCCGGTTGACAGACAAAAAAATCCTTCAATACAGTTCTTCCGGCTCGAAGCGGAACACATAGATAAAGGGACCGAAATTGCCAGTTACTGGTTTCCAAATTTTTTACATTTCTACACAACTTTAGTTAGAATGTATGAAATACTCTAGGAGATAGGCCGTATGTCCACTGCTTCTCCCAAGTGGTTTAACCCACAATTTTGATCAGGGATTGATATCGGGACCAAAAACATTATTTTGGGTGATTTTAAAATTGAAAGAGATCCGGAATTCTTATGACAGCCAACGAAGCATCGGCATTGTCATAATCAATATCAGATATAGTAAGCCTATTTATTTGTCATTGGTTATGTTTGCTTGCCAGTTGACATTTGTGCCAATCTTGTTACGTATCTTCGCACGCACCCAAACGATTGTTTGAACGAGTAGAGTTGACGACAAGTACACGCATTACTCGAACTCACTCTGTACATATTCACTTCGTTCGGCTGTATTAAATTTTCGTTTTATCGCTCGCTCGCTTATAGCTAATATATCCTCTATTTACTCACTGTATTACTCTTGGTCGGTCGTCTCGGTTTCCTGTCACCTAAAAACGAGTGAGTCTGGTTAGATCGTATGTTGTTCGTGGTCAGTGAAACATTTTTAAGTGTTACCTTCCGGGTGCATATTTTACTTAATCACATCTTTTGTCTTGTATTCCATTCAATCTCGTTCAATTGGCATGAATATTAAAGAATTTAAATCGGGAATTTTGTCGACCCAATCTCTGATCACACTGGTAGCCTGTTCTTTCGTTTGAGATCTTGACTCTGAGATGTAACACACAAACGACGTATAATTAAGTAATCGGATAAGCTCGCACAAGTGTATACTAAGTTTTACTCCCAGATATGCTATACCTTGCTAACCACATCTTACAATGTGTTTGGAGACGATTTTATCAAAACAATCTTATCAGGTCATCGATTATAGCTAACGAGATATTTCATTATAGCAAACCGATCAGACCATCGGTGAGGGCTAGTGAAATATTTCATCAACAAAACACTAGCGTACAGGTTGAACCAATCAAGAGGAAGCGTGAAAGTGTGCGTGGGTGTCATGCTAGCGCGATAAACCAATCAGAGTGCAACGGCTATGAAATTGACCCTGCTTGGCCGCTTAGTTCTGAAGTGACCTAAGCAAGCAGACATTGGTTCAACTTGTGAATGGCCATATTTGGCAACTATTTTATACTATATATTTAAAAGCATTTCATTCATTTGCCGAACTTAAAGTAGACATTACAGCGTGATTTCCACAGTCGTGTTCTTCCTGACTCCGCGCTATTAGATTGGGTGAAGCCGCCCAGCGGGGATCCGGATATAACATTGAAGTCGGAATAGAGCGTTTGGCAGAGCAGAGGCGCGTTATACCACAATGCCCATTAACCGATTATTATGAACCTGCTAAGCAGTCCGTTCTCAAAAAAACGTCCGTCCGAAGAAATGCGTTTTGAATAACTGTCGCTGAACTAAAGGAGGTTCCTCGGATCTGTCATGGAGTCAAATAATATTCTATCTCAACGAATCTAACGCATATCTCGACATTTATCCTCCAAGAAAGATTGGTATGCGCTATTTCTTGAAGTTAAAATCTCTTTCCAAGATGTGGCAATCCGTGTTCTGAAGCGCTGCCGACATCGACGTCATTTTGTGCGAGGAATATTATCCATTCACACACATCGGTCGAGTGAGGAACTGATGTTGGAAATTTTAGTTGCACAGGTCATCTTATAGTTACACTGATGGATCCTCAGCTATCCCAAACTGTAACCCAGCCGGGGAGAAAACGTGGGTCCGAGCCGACTTCAGCAGAATCAGTGGTGTATCAACCTGCTGCTAAGTGAACGAGGAATCCCGTTCGCCTGATCCGGTTCCTGTACATTGTTTTGTTATCAATTATTCGAAATGCCTACATGCAATTGCTCAGAACTTACTTAGTCAGTCGAATAAACAGATGGAGCTTTCGTTCTTTTCATAGAATTACTCCTCCTCTTGATTTCTGAAATCTAACTCCCTGCATTCAAGCTACATATCAAGAATTAATTTCTTGTTCGTGCCGATAACGTTTCTAGCAAAGATGATGGTGCTGCTCTGTACACCTAAGCTTCGCTAGGAGCTGTCCAGTTTGCAGACCCTGTACTATCAAAAATACAGGAGTCCATGTGGTGGTACGTGATATTGAATGATTTGGATGGTCGAATAGTTGATGTCCCTTATTGGCATCCAGATTCCGACCTTCTTCGAGCTTGCCTGTTTGTCACCGGGTTAAGTAGAATGACTTTTGTAGGATATTCCCATGTCCTTCGGGCATGAGACGAGCTTGCTTCAAGTCAATTTCTCTGCTGGTTCATATTCGGGCTTCCAGTATGCAATGACTTCCAGTTTCTTCAATTCAGTGATCTTCTTGATACTAACCGAACTTTGTGATTATACACCGTGTCAAATTGGTTAAGCCTCATTTTGTCTGGATTACCATTTTACAAATGACTTGATGGTCAATAAGGTAACAGCCCTTCTAATACCAACTGTCTATGCAAGCATCATATGTGATTTTACCTGCAGTGCTGAATTGGCACACCCAGCCAGCACCCATGTTAGAAGTTTTAGGTGAATTGATACGGCATGCATCAGAGAGTGTTTCTCGTGGTAAGTCGCTGACCAATCTTATTCTGTCGATAACTTGCGCATAGAGCCTACTGGAGTTAACAAGCCCCTATCTTGGACTAAACAGTGAGAGGACTGTTCTCACTTTTGATAATGTATAATCAAATTGATTTGAAGCACACATATGGTGTAGATGACGTTTAGGACATTTGAAACTGGATCCGATTGAAATCAATCTGCAAGACCTGTTCTGCTGTCAGTAATGACTCTATCGCCGGTTTATCTTTAAGCTTAAAGACCTGATCCGTTTCGCGTTCTTCACCTTCAACGCGAAAGCAAGCAAATTCCTGTTAGTGGGTTCGTCAGGGCCTACCAGCGCCGACGCTGAATTTGCTCAGCATAAATCTTAGTCTCCTCTGCGAACTACATACGGTTTCCTGATGGCTGATATTCATTTCCTTATCATTTTGATCGATTTCCTCAAGCATTTTGACCTGCTTTTTGTTGTGTCGCGATCACGTCTAACTGATATCTTGATGAAAGTCGACTTCCAGAACAAACCGTCACGCACGTTAATGACCAGCCCAGTAACATTCACTTTCGTAGTTGGTGAGCCTCATGGGAAGCTCCTGCTTTCACACGCACAACTGAACCTACCGGCTGACGAGCCAACGGTTGTGACATTGTCACAGTAGTGCCGCCTGTGCACAGTAATCTCATTTGCTTAACGTACGATGATTGTTCAAATCGTGTGTGAGAATAGGTCTCAACTCGCTAGTTCCTGCCAGTTCAACAGTCCATCGGCGTAACCATTGCACATGTTACCCAAAATGACGGAAATCGACTGGTGTCTATGCGGCAATTACCTTCCGGTAGGTATCCAGTTCTCTGTATTCAGGACTAGACGGCCTCAGAAAGCAAACATTCACTGAAATCCACCAAGTATGTACTTCTAATCAGGAACACTTATCCTGCAAGGACAGCACTAATAATAGCATTCAGGACTCTCGAAGTTTTGCGCATGCCGTTTGACCGTGGTGATGCTGCTCAAACTTCCCGGCGTTTCATACATGATGTCCGTTGTGGAATGGGTAGTCTCTACCCATACTTGAACGACATCTTGTTCACTAATTTTCACTTAGAAAGAACAAAGCGAGGAGTTGCATTCATTGTTTGTCGAGTCCTTGGTTACTGCTCATCTAATCAAGCGCTTGTTTCCAGTGAACAGCATAACTGTCATAAGACAGAATAAATTCTAGCAGACTGAACCTCTCTTTGATAACGTGAATGCAAACAGTGAATCACCCGAATCCCATGTCGGTTAATCCACTTGATCGGTTCGATAGTTCTGTTCATTTCTACCACCGTTTTAGTTCTGACTAGGACCACTTAATGCAACCTCTTATCGACCTGCTCACATTCAAGGTACGCTCATCTGATTTTACAGCTGCAATACAAAATGCCTTAATCAAGTTTAGAAAAACCATAGCCAATATCGCGTCGCCCTCATATCGCTCTTCGTTCACCAGTCTAGCAGCGATCATGGATGCATCAGACGGCGTGGTGTGCCGTACGGCAGCATCACCTCGGAAACAATTGACACCAGCTAATCTTTCTATTTAGGCGTTCACAACCAATCAGTTTGTGATCTAATGCTTACAAAAAGGAACCATTGGCAGTGTATCTCGGTATTTACCATTTCTGACACATTCTATAGAAATTTAACCGTATTCACAGACCAAAAGTAGTTAACACGTATCCTACGCATGGCATCTGACAGATGATACCTTCAGAAAGACTCAATGCATGAACTTTACCGCACAGTTCATCACAGATATCCATTATGCCTCATTTATCTTCAACCTAATCACCAGTACGCTTTTGCGCATCAATGCGACAACGAACACAACAGGCAGCTCAGTTAACCTAACAGCTGTACAAGTTAAGGATTGAAAACTGAAACAACTCTGCCAAACACGTTCCCTCAGAGTGAAACGCATTCCTGTACATTCGTTCGTTGTGATGATTATTTGAGACAATCCACAAAATATCTTCCGTGCAGCTATTCCGTTATCTTTCCGCCGCAGCCGTTTGAAACGTTGCACAACCCGTCTTATTCAGGCACACATTGCGCGTACACAATGGCCCCTGGACGTTGCCTAGCGTAATATCAATCTTAACTTCCGGACGCAATCGAAAGCGTGCTTGCGGCATCAACGATCTAAAATTCAGGGCTACACTTGTTCCCTATCGGGCAGTTCTGCGTTCTTTGACGGGCGTTTTCTTCGGTTCTGTTCAGTTTTCAGTTAAAAACAGTTTGAACCAGCGATTGTTCAGTTTCTTGTGCCTTGAGCTTCTGTGGTCAACCTGATACAGCGTGTTTAATCGTGGGGAGTACCAACGAAAAAGCCAAGGAGTTCAAGGTACCAGTACCACCAAAACACAAGTTTCACAGCTACAACGAATATAATCTGCTACTAAAAGAACGTGAAACTTGAACAAAGTGCTTCATCAACATGAGTGTTTTTCAGTGCCTGCAATTTCAGATATTGTGACTAACGTTGCAGATGAAATAACTATAAATTAAAGAGGTGATGTTCATGATAAATAAAGATAAACACATGTATTATTCCGCGACTACAGAACTCACGTGATCGATAGTTTGGCGTTTGTACAACGCTATTCTATTTCATAACTTTCGTTGTTTCCCACCGATTTTACTTTCCTCAAATTTAAATTTTTACTTGGTGTTTAAATCGTGAATCGAAAACACACTTTTCATGAAAACCGAGCGCCGCATTTCTCACCCTGCGTTCCGTATCGTCTGCGCACTAAGTTTTAGGACGTTTAATTTTAACGGAATAAACTATTCAGCCTACTGAATTTCTGGATTTATCAATTTCTACTAGTACTTCCGCTGTGTAATCAAAATCCCCTTACAGTAGCGTAACGAATCGAATCAATTGGAAATACCTTCGTTCACTATAGTTGAACTTTAAACTTACGAACTTCCATGAACTGCAATGAGTCAATCTCTGTTATTTTCATTCAAGTTTTACTTCTTGATCTTACCTAGGCTGAATATGTTGGTTGGATCCACCAAGTAATCAGTTAACCGTGCGGGGGTAGACTATCTATGTGCCGGAAGGAATGTTACGAGAATTGGTCATGCCACTGGTGAGTTGGTAGCCATATTCGCTACCACTCATTTCATCATGCAGTCTTTAAATGGGTTTAGGCATTAGCACAGACAAAAGGTGAGTTGGGAAGTGTGTAATTTAGCAAAACAAGCATTTAACGATCAATCGTTGATCCATTCCGTCACGGTTTTCTTTTGCCTAATCCAAGCATGTCTCCCTCACGAAACATGACCGAGGTCGGGAATACACCAGATTTTAGTCGGGCAGTTTGATCGACATTGCTGCTGTTTTACCTATGAGAAGGATAGCACATTGGTCATTAAGTTGAAATGTATGCTTGAGTCCCGTCTACCCTGATAGTAGCACCAATTTCGCCGTCACTAAAGAGAAAAATAGAAACTACGTTAACATGAGTAGTCAGCTGATCACTGACAGTTTCCTAGAAAAAGGAGTATAGTGGCATTTTTACCTGTTTTTTGGTATACACTGCGAAGGAGAATTGAAGCAACTAAATGTTCCCACCAGACGTATTTTGAGTGTTGAAAGCCAATAATCGGTGGCGAAAGTCATCTGATATAACACTGTTCGAAGCGGAACGCATATTGAATAACCGAGCATCAATTCTTGTTTACTTCAGACTGTCCAGACAACGTCGTTTTCGCTCGGAATATATCACTCAGTCCAAAGAACCATACATTGCTGGCTCCGATGAAGTAAATGATCAACAGCCGGACTCGATGTCGGAGGCAAGCGAATAAATTAGTGACTACTGGTGTTGATGGTGTTCCGGCCTAAAATCAACATTGTAACGTGTGCAAAATTTTCAGGCATGCTACTTGAGAGAACCCTTTCTGACTAATAAACAGCAGCAAAGATGAGTCAGAGACAAAAGCGGAATACCTCGACGGCATGTCTACTTATCTCGAAGGTTGCATTATAGGCACCTAAGAGAGTCTTTGTTGATCGGTAACGCAGACAAACCGCACCATAAAGTTTGAGTTAAAATATACCTACTAATTGATAGCCAGTAGTATGATTTTTGTGGGCCTTGTTGCAGTAGGCTGACCACAGCACCGACGTGGCTGTACCAGGAAATAGTGATAGTGACAAGGTTCTCTTCATTAGCCGACTCATCCGTCGCCCTCAGTGGTATAAACAGAGTGCCTTACACGTGCACATGTGAAAAATGATGCCTCAGAAACCAACCGATTCGGTCTGTTTACGATAATATTTGTGACGGTAGTTTTCGATACAAGTAGGATGATGACTGAAAACATGTGCTGACTTTTAAGTTTGCGTCATACAGTCAACAGATATTTTGTGAATTTAACTCTTGTCACATGGAACGTGGGCTATTCAAATTAAGTAATACGTATTAATTTCAAAGATTAAGTGTGAAAGTACTATTAATAATAAACATTTACAGGTGTAAAACGTGCAGTTCGTCACTTCCAGTATGCAGTTATTCACCAACCTTGCATACGATAGCAGCTTGCGCATTAGTAAACAGTTCGTAAAATCGCTTCGGAATCTAACATCAATGTGTGTTTAGCTCTTCGACATTTGGCTCCTTTCAGAAATGCCGTTACCGGAATACAGTAGACAGTTATCAATAGATCAAAGTTTGGATATTGTCCAGTTTGTAATGTTGTGCAGCGTCATCATTCCCCGGTCCTCGTTAGCTATTCACTTGATACACTGCATTTCCTGTAACCGGAAAGGTGACTTTTCACCTTGTTCGGAATGTGACCTGCCACTGGTTGAAATAAACGTCGATCCGTCCGCCAATTTAGACGTCGCTGTGGCTGCAACTGAAGTGGTATATTATGTAAGGGGCAGATTGATTGGTTGGGTATCTATCACCTTTGTGGTAAGCCAACAGAACGCGAAGTTTGGTACGAGGATAGGTGCATTGCAAAGCCGATGTAAGTTTGTGGAATTATGTTCTTTTCCACAGCAGTGCGGTTTGTCACTTTTGGTACTTTCTTCTTAACGTGGATAATCACAATCTTTCCCGGATAACCAAACATGGACAGAAGGATGTACGAAGAAGATAAAATTTTACTCAACTCTGAGTAGGTTTGAAATTCTATGAAGACTTTCATCAATTGGCTACACACTCAAGTATTGACATTGTACTCAAGGTGACTAAGTTAAGGCGTCGACTGCATACGTACTTTTATGTATGATCGAAGGGACAAAAATTCGATGAATCGTGGAATAGAAATGACGATAGAACATGCCACTAACATCGTTCCTCTCTAGAAACGTAAACACACGAATAATCGTCTCCCATTATCTCCATGAAGCTCTGCACCGGTGAAGGATATTTGACCCGTGCGTACGAATGCATCGTTAGATAAAGCGCCGGTAAATTGTCAAAATTGTTCTTAAATACATTGCTTCTTTTGCGGTCCATTCAACTTTTCTGATGACCCATTTCAGTATTATTAAAGCTCACACCTTATATGAGCTACGATTTCATTCCCATCCCTGTTGCTTATTGAGAGGAAGCATTAACCGTAAATGATGCTACACCGTGACATGGTTTACCAATGATCTCAGCCGAAGGTATTAAGCTATCTAACTTAGAGATTACTCAATTGTAATCCAGTAGAAAACAACGGTGGATAAGAAACTAGTGAGTAGCTCTCAACGCGCTCATCAGGTAGGTAATAATTCAGTGCCACAGCTCCCCTTAAGAAGAAATATAAATAGTACTGATGAATATCAAGACATGGTGCATTTTCTTATTGATTGACATGCCAGGAAAGAACGGTACTTTTGGTAAAAATACTAGCTGGCAGATCAGCGGTTCGCTGTTTTGGATTGATCTACTGAAACAGACTACAATACTCAAGTATTAGGCGGAGCTACTACCGTATCATACCTAAAACTCCAACCAACGATCAAGCATATGCTTCTTATGCATTAAACAGACAGAAAATCGAGCAGAAACATTCGAAGACGAAAAGTTTCGTCTCCGCGATTCTTGAAGAATAATCACCGACTGAGACAAGGTACTTTGTATGTTAAAAGGACGTTTCTGACGAACTCTGTATGCATTAAGATGTGTAGTACGGCTGATGGAAACCGGCAGTAAATTATGATCATTGAGTTAGAACAATGATTCATCCGAAGCGTGAGTTTGGAAGAAAACGCAAAACGGCCCAACTACCCACCGTCATATGAAGGAGACGAGCTTATCTGTTTAATAGGTGCATTAGAAATCACATATAAAATCATCAAATAACTTGATTGAAAATAATTCGATTGGTTGTTAGAAAAGTATAAAATCAACAATCAAATCCTGAAGCTGTCTGCATTGGGGAATAAAATCAATCACGTTTTTTCTAAAGCGCTGCTAGCAGCTTCTTAGAAATCATCACCCGAAACAAATCGGGTGATCATATGATAGGCGGCCATCGGCTTGTTTTCCGGGACCATATGGCCCGAACCTCGCACGGTCACATACCACAGCGGCGCGCTTCCAGCTGTCGTCATGATCTTATAAACACCTCCGACTTGTTTGGTTCCATCAGTGTCCTGGAATAACCAGTGTTTCATTTCACTTTTCACCTGGAGTTAAGAAGGTCACATGTGGAAGTGTATCAGCATAAAGAATGATGGAGTAGAAGCGGAAAACTTGGGGAAATGTGGCAAAAATAATAAACGTAGTCGGATGATATCAAGAAGCCTCTTGAGCCCAAGATTTATTAGCAGCAACTGTTGCTGGTTAGAGTCTCGTTTAACTTTATTAGTCTAAATAATGTTTAAAAAACACAAGAACATCTACCTCACAAGTCGCAGAGTTAAACGGACGCCAGCTATACATTGATTTATTAAGATTTACTTTCGTAAAAACAGTTAGTATAAAATCCGCACAGTTTAGTGCACGTCATTTTTCAGCATGAAAAATAAAGTAGTCTACCAGCACTGTCAAGTCTCATTAGTCCACAAACACCACGATTCTAACTGACGCTCCAAACGTTCTTGCGCTCGTCACTTTCATTTACTGTTTGTTTCAAATTCGGAAAGTTCGCCACCAACCAATTCCTTGGTCAGTGTTATATAACATGATTTCGTTTTCAATCCTACGTAGTGCCGCCTTGTGAAGAGCTTATTTTGCGCCGTGAACCAGGCTCCTAGGAGTAGAGATGTTGGAACATGACGAGAGTAGTGTGATGGTATTCGGGAAGATTCCACGTGACTTTTGAGATGGCCGATTTCCTAATGCTCCCACTGTGTGTAGTACGAAGCACAGTGGGTACAATTCAAACTAAACTATTACGCCAAAGTATTGGAGTACGGTCAGAACTACGATAAACCCAAATGATGAAGTTTCTGGGCTAGTTGGTCGGATAGGACGAATGAACCTGTGCATCGGAATTGGAGCCAATTAATGATATATGAGTGGCTTCGTTTTAAATCTCACGGTCGTTCTGGCACAAGTGGTGCACATATGTGGTCGAGACGAATGGAGGCCATATTTAAAGTCAGAATGCCATGATCAAGATTGCACTGAAAAGTTCGTATTAGTTTGAGACACGACGGGTTAGACTTACTGTACTAAATCTACTTTCGCAACACTGATAGATAGCATGCTCCAAACGGTTAATATTTCCTCATTACATTTATGTATAAGACTTAGTTATTTAACCACAGAACTAAGCGGTGGATCAGAAAATTGTTGAGGCGAGATACAGTGCTATACGATAGCACAGGGCACTGTGTGGCAAACGGATCTCTGACATCTTCACCTTAGGACACGGTGGATTCCTCAAGAGCGAGTATCCTAGTCACGAGCATAAAATCACGAACAAAGAACTGTGTACTTGATACGTGAAAGCTAGTTTAAAGATTCAGAAAACCTTAGTGGGTCATATTGACTGTGCTGGGTTGTCTTCAGTTCACTTACTTCCAGTTTATCTAGCCAAATTTAGGTGACCAAGTGATATCCACCTTCTTAGGTTCCAGTATACATTCAGCATTCATAGGGGTGCTTCGATGGTTGACACCGGCACTTAACTACCACATAACCGAAAAAATAAAATCTCACTCATTGATGGATAACACGAAGGAAGTGATTGAATCGGATTCTTGAATTAAGTATTCTAACTCAAACTCACGACCTTAAAATACTAACAACTTGCAAACTATCAACTGGGCTGTAAGTGATGATAGGATGAGTTACTTGCATTTTACCACACATGATCACATCAAATGTTCCTGGTTCACAGATAACCCAGTCGAAAAATGGTACAGAATTACGTAAGCCACAATGCGTTGGGTCCTGCGAGTGCGTGCAATTTATAGTTGCCAATCAACTGCTAACCGTCTTCAATTCTTTTAGCCAGATTCCCATCTGTACACCTAGAATCTTCTGTAATTTGACTGCAGCATCGCGAAATGTCTTGCGGGTTCATAGAAGATAAGCTGACCTCTTCAGTAGATTGTCCAGTCATCCAAGTCTACATAAACTTGAGCTGATAATAAGTCAATTCAAATGACGGCTGCACATTTGAGCTTCTGTTAGGGTTTGGGAAGTCTAAAAGTATCTAGCCTACAATGAACGACCTGTAGTGTACAAATTGGAAATTGGCTGTATATACTGGAAGAGAGAGCAAGGTAATAACTAATTACCAAATTTCCGTCTCCTATTGTCTACGTTATATGTTAGTGCCACAAAATGCTGGAGGTTTAAAGAGGTCCTCCATCTGGAGTGACCATGAGTAACGGCATTAGAGTGGCACCGCTCTCATAATCGCTTTGCGCATGTTTGTTCTGCACCCGCTATTGGCTTCTCCATTGATAAAAGCTGTTGAGGTTGTCGCGGTAAAACACGTGACGGAAAGCACATCATAGTAGTCATACTGAATATTCAACATCCTTCTTAGTGGTCAGAACAATTCATTCTGAGAATGAGGACGCGTGGTAAGGTCGTATTGGATAGACCACCGGAGCATATGTTTGGTAACAGTGTCAAACCAAGATAACGCTCTCCTTTGTATTTTTACGTAACTGATGCACAATTCAGAGCAACTTTCAGTCAACTCACCTGCAGTCCCAATTCGTCCACAAACCACAGCAATCCGAGGTAGTTACAGGCCAGATCGACGTCACCAGAGAACAACATCACGGGAATCTGCAAGCAGACATGAATAAATAATGGACCAAGATTAATTGGAGATACAGATGTTAGTAGGTGGAGCAACTGGGGATTCATAATAACGGATCGTGCATATGATGACTCCAACAGGCGCACGCTACCACCACGATTGTCTTTCCGCTACTTGTGGTACAGTTTGATTAACTGCGTGCAGTAATTTTAAACTTCAAGAGTTTAGCCATAGATGATGTTAGTATGACCAAACTTCGATAATGGCTCCTCCCATAAACTTGTGCTCGTTTTTCTGATTCACCGATCTAACGTTAAGTAGAAGTTATCATCTCAGACTTTTATATATCGGTGAAGAATCTGATAGGTAGTCTTCTAAACAGTACCACCGAGTAGATCTCTAGCACAAATTGTGCACACAATGCACCCAGTGGTCTTCCAATGGGTAAGCAACGTCTCACAACTTCAACGCTTTTCACGCACAGTATGAATGGTGGGCCAACTGTTTGCAAATTATACAGCGGTAAGTAACGACTAACACGTCACACCATAGTTGAACCGAACGAACGCACATCACTAATCGACTTTGATGGGTCAGTGACGTTTATGAGTAATAAGCATCGGTCGATTAGATTGAAGGAGTACGTTAGTTTAATGATGCTCAATCAGTCACCTATCAAAAAAGAGTCTAAGGAGTTGACTTATTCCATCCATGTAGCACTACTGGAGGAGATTGATGAGACAGTAATTCAACTCTCGTGCAGAACAGGGTGTCAGTAGAAGTTTGAGTTTCAGCTCAGTTTGCAACAAAAATAACGCCGTCGATATTCGGAAGAAGAATCATAGCATCTCTCAAAAATGTCCACAAATCTTTGTTGTTCACTCCACCACTGAAATTGATGCGAATGCACCTGATTTCTAAAGACTTATGTCTCTCGCTTATTATTGCAAAAAAGGCATGGGTATATGCAGCAGAGCAATGGGTGAAAGATTTTAGGACAATAAATAGGCGGATGCACGGGTTTGAGCATAATCACCACAGCTGCAAGTAGAACGTGGGCAGGTAAGATGCGGTGACATACATCAACAGAGTGAATGTCACGTACTTCAGCGCACACTGTTATCCGAATATTCACTGATAGAATTACTACGAAAGAAACTTAAGCAACAATAACCACAAATTGCAACAAGTTGGGGACGTTTCAAAAACTCGCCGTCATCCTATAAGGCATACTCAAATAAGTATATATAGTTGTTTACCAATATACAACTTATATGTTAAAGTTTACAGACTGTTGTTGGTTTCGAGAAATTCTGCAATTCAAAACCATAAACTGAACTGAGGATTTGCACTGGAATTTGCTTAAAACAAATACAATCTCGTCAGCAGGGTTATTTAGCCTGGGTTCACACATTACTCAAATGACGCGGAGGACAAACATACTGATAGTATCTTCTAGAGAATTTCTTGCCTAACAACTAATCTGCAGTACCCATCCTCACATCGATTTATCTCATGTCGGAAGTAGAGGACATACAGGAAGAACACGAGAAAATGTATAGGACAGATTTGAACAGGCAGGTTTAATTAACGTTGGGTATAGCTCTTCATGGTTGATAAAAGCTTCAGCGTAGAGCCTGACGGCTACCGGTTCGAAACACAATCCAACTACTACTGCTACTACGGAGTGCAAGATTACTGGTAAACAAAAACATGGATAGTGGATTGGCAAGAGTTTATTGTTTGGAATGGCATGATACACCTTATAGCTAGTTCGCACTGACAACACTCGGGGACCTCTGGAATTAAAATAATTCCATTGTCGTTCAAGTTTAACTAATGACTGGTTATCTCTAGTTAGGCTACTCCAAATGGATAAGGGTTTTGTTTTCTTCTCATGCTCTCTGTATCTGATTGCTGTCACGTGTTATTGCAGTTTCTCATATGGTTATCACCATCCGGATGAGCAGGCTAATTCTTACAACAATAAAAATCCAGAGGTCTGGAAATGTACCATCATCTAAATACCACAATAGTCTGAAGGCATTCGCTACTCACCTTTTGCTTGAGTACGTAAAGATACTGTTCCGACAAATCTTCATAAATACAGTCATAGGTATTGTACACTTCATCATTGCATATCTCCCATTTGGGTAGAAAATCAAGATTCACGTGAAGTGCTTCGCGGACTTCCGGTTGATTCAGATAACTAGTAATGCGCGAATCATCGATACAAGGAATATCGACACTAAGCGATGGATGTGATCTGGCGAGTCTGAAGGTGAGAAACCATAAAATGCAAAGTTGTGACGAAATGTACTTTTCATATAGCTTATCAAACAAAGTGGCGTATGCTGTAGCACACTATGAGACTGGCTCCAGAACAAGTTAACAGACATGCTATCAAAACTAGTTCGGATAAGTAATTGAGTCCAACTGATAGGAAGCTAAGCAAACCGACTTTGGTCAATGCCGAACTATCATGGGATCTCGTAATCGGTCAATTAGATCATAGTCGTGTGATCGGTACAATATCCTAATGCAATAACACGTCTTCTGCCAAGACTGTGGAAGCAGGCGACTGAATCGTTAGCCATTGGGATGTCAATAGTAAGTTCATCTGAGTATTGCTTATCAATTTTATCAAAAGTGGTGATCGTCAACGCAGTCTGTACTGCTCTGTGTGTAGTTGCTCGACTAATTCTCAGCAGCTGATTTGTATACACGATCATGCGTACAAAGCAGGTGACTTGTTTCGAAGGTAAAAAATAACCGTACAGAATAGTATTCAAATTTATCTTAGTGTATGTAAGAAACATCGAAGTGTAACATAACAGGCAACCAAAACAACATGCGACAGTATATCGGTGGTTGACAATAACCTATAATCTTCATTATGTATTGGGGAAAATAGTGAACTAAATGGCCAGGTTCTAACTACTCAACATTGCTTACGTTTGGGCTCAACGGTTCAGTATCAAAATGAATGTCAATTTTCCTGGACTCGACTTTTATAATAAGTTATGTTCCCTACCTAATTAGTAATTTTGATTGGAATCGGTGTGATAGTTTCCGTGCAGTTGCTAGCCAAGCCTATCACTACAACTTTAGAAGAGCTAACAATCGTCTGACTATTTTTACTGTAGCGTTTTGTAAACGGGACCGATAGCACTGACTGTAGTCAGTATTGTGTGTGAGTGAATTTGGACGATAACCGTGTTTCGTTTACTGAGCTAATAAACGCCAAAACGTTTTGTTAGGATTAGACGCGACTTTATGACGAGATCATCTGGATCACCTTGTGAAAATTGGACGGTTGAAAAACAAGCTCCATTAATAACGGTAATCTGTAGACATAGTTTTAACAAGGTCATTACATTCAATGCAAACAGCAGTACGTATATGCTTTGCCTCATCGTTTGGCGCGTCAAACAAATGATGAACTAAGAAAATGTGGAAAAGCGTTATGTTCCGCAATAGAACAACTGCTGAGTCTTTATTGTGTACGATGTGTTGCCAGAGGTTGAACGTTGGCTGTGTAAGAAAATACACCAGACAGTTATGAACTCTGTGTATGGATTTGTTAGTGTGAAACTATCCGGAGAAGAATGTAAACAGGCGAAATTTATAATCCAATTGAATAATTATCAATATACAGCTAACACATGAGCAGAGGGATTATGTGCTCTGAATATATCACTGAAGGAGGAGAATGTCCAAATATGTGCACAGCAGAAGTGAAACCATCAAAGTGGTTGTAACGAGGTCAGTGTAATCTGACGCATTTATGATAGCAACGAGTACACTAACTGCTATTTGCATTATGTCTGTAAAAAATGCGAAAGTAAGCGTGTCAAAGTTTCCCTCACGATAAACTTGTAACTGGTCACACACGGTGGTTAAAAACAGTTTTGGTCGGGCTGCGATAAATAAATTCTGTTTGTTTTTATGATGACAAAAACAAATTATAACTGAGAGTAAAATATGATCATCACGACTGTTTCAAAATTAGATCAACGAGACATTCAAAACATCCCAAATAACCTCGAACGTCATCAGGCCGTGATATATGCATCAAACCTATTACATTTCACACAATGTAACATTATATCTAACCAACATAAATGTACCCATGTCACCCGTATTGGTCAACATAACTCAGATACTCAAATAAGACATCAGTAACCTTAACGTGCAGTAAAGGAGGAACTTGATTTTGAATAGAGCCACGAAATGTTACGACATTATTAAGCACAGAGTTGTACACATACGCGGACAGTAATTGATAGTCACTTAGATTGCAACATTGGATTGTGCACAATGACCATATAAACGAATACACATATGTAAAACACTACAGCAGCAAAGCATTTGGAGATCGTTTTAATTATGTGGATCAACGTCAGAATATTATCAAAACTTGACCGCGCATGAGAAGGAGCATAATTGATACGTGTTTACAGTCAAAAATCGCGCATCAGCCAATGGGATGTCACTCTAATATTCTCCTATACATTGTCAGTTACTTTGAAGTTTGGTCTTGCCCACAGAGCAATAATGCAATAATAGTGGACGATTAACTTACGATTTCCAGAACAGACTGTTGCGGAACAGATTGGCCACATCTGGACGTTTAGAAAAACCCTTCTGTCCCCATATCGAAGACGAGTTCATTTTGGCGAACGTCTCCGGAACCCCACCGGCACAGTCCGAATAAAGATTATAGATATTCAAACCGGAAAGTACATTCAGAACGGATTTGAGCTGCACAAGTAGGGGAATTCGAGTGAAAACATCAGGACTCGGAAGTTGGGCGAAACTACATATAACAACCCACACTACATAAAATTTGAGTTCGTAGATCCCTTATTCTGTGAAGTTATGATTATCTCAAACACCTCCATCTCCCCACAGAACGCCTAAGGTGCTAACTCCGTAAACACATGTTATCGGTTACTCCTATTACAAAACGTGAGACGATTGTGTATGGCAATAAGAACTAATCACACAAATCATTAGATATTACAGATAAAGATGGAACACCGTCCAATGGAGGGGATGGATTCGCGTGTATGGCACGCGTGTTCATCAAGAAAAACCTGTTTGTTGATTTCAAAACGCTCATATTCGTTCGGACTTCAAGCTGTTGCTGAATAATTGATAAGATGAGATGGACGGTTTAGACGAACTGTTGTTGTGCACACACACACACACACGGGGTCTAAGGGTAATCGTTTCTGTCGTCGATAACACTCTGTCAGCTCTGGAGTGACAACGAAATTTCCAGATACTTCGGAATAGTTACTTCTGTTTTAAATGATCGCTATTATCTATCAGGTGGGAGCTGGTCACATTGTAGGTATGTTTTCAGACCACTGCAAGGCCAACTCAGGTTTTGTTCGCAAGTATTTTGATATCCCACCTGCTTCGTGGTTATTCGAACGTACCTCCAGCAACAGGTGATAAAATAAACACAGGGACACGAAGAGAGCCTATGTGTGACACTAGCAATGATAAACCTGTAACCAATGAGGCCATGATTCGTACCGCATGGTTTTCACGACAGTCGGTGACTACTGAACCTCTTGACAACTTCAATTCCTTAAGACAGACTGGCAAGGTGAACTTCATCCTCGTAATCTGGTTGAGGATGGAAACATACATAACTTGTACACCAAACATATTACAGAACGAATTGCAGTATAGTCGAGAAGGGCCTAGAAAATGCTGATATGACCAATGCTTCTCAGACGCAAATATGTGGTTTGAAATGAAGTGTGATTCCGTCCTGTCGCTGGTTACCAGCTGTTTGTGGAAAACAACCACTCGAGTTTGTTCGTGATTTATCCGTTTTTTGGTTGTTATACGGCTGGCGTTGGAGGCATTTCTATGTATTCTACTCTAAGTTTTGCCCGTTACAAACCTGCAATCACTGAAAAATGTCAATCGAGCAAATAATCGGCATTGTGTTTGGATAGTTCGCGGTAACTTGTGCCATTAAACCAGGGTTCCATACTCCGCAAACGTAGACAATCAAAGTTCACTGGTATCGAGGTCGAACTCACTAGTTTAAGTGCTGTGGATATGCACTATCTACTTTGATCTATGATGATCATAAGGCAGCAGTGGTAACGATTGTCATAGTAACGCGTACGTGGCGATATTCGGGTGAACCTTACACGAAAAATGAAAAAATTACTCATTTGAACCAGGACTTTGAATTTTAAACGAATAATTCTCTCTTGAAAACAAATATACACACAAGTGTACTTTAAGTTGTTAAAACTGAACAATATTTTAGATAAGAATTACAGTTGGTCTATGAAAAACCTACACTTATTTTTAAATACGACAGACAACTCGACCACAAAATATTCCACCAAATATGGGCTATCCGTCTACCATTGATATACTCAATATGGCTAAGGTAAACAGATTTATCTTTTATACTACGTACGAAATGCTTGGTCATATCAAAAAGTACGGTGGACATCATGCATAGATTTCCGAAAATCCGTTAGTGCCGGACTGTATGGCCCATGCGATACTAAACATGCTCAAACGTAATGATCAAATTATACCACGGGTTTCATTTGAGGTCCGAACTTTTGTTAATCCATGCTAATTGTATGGTACTGTATTCTCTCCATGAAAGGTAACTATCGGAATCGCCAACTGCAAGCAACATTCAGCCTTGCAACACGCTTCATACTTTACTTATCTACTGTTTTGAATGGTCACATTTTTGACTAATAAGGCCATCCGAACAACACTGCACAAATGGATAGACCTACACATAAGACAAAGGATGGCTGGAATCAGTCACCACCTAATGCGACGCAAATTGTTGGTATGTAGAGTTGAAACCTAGATTCCTACAACTGTCTGGTCTACTGATAAAGGATCCAACATAATTGCTTTCATTTTTAGCTTGCATGCCCTTTATTTTCAGGTACCACATAGATCACGCGCGATAGACTGTACGTAAGAATCGCACCAGATTGACATACTGACAAGTGTCGGCATGTTCGTCGAGCTTGTCATTTAGGTTGCAAAAGTTTCATCACCAACCGAGGTGAAATCATTAGTTTGCACTTGTTTTTGCGTAAATGTTTAGCGCTCTAAAAATATACGGAAAAACATTTACGAACTGATGAGGTCACCTCGTCTGGTGATGAAACGTTTGCAACCTAACTGCCAAGCTCGGCGAACATACCAATACCAAAACCATCAA